>VZRU01010451.1:412781-445688 GCA_013398155.1 Pedionomus torquatus
AAAAAAAAAAAAAAAAAAAAAAAAAAAAAAAAAAAAAAAAAAACCACAACCAAACCCAAACCAGTTCTTTTCATTATAGCAATATCTTGTCCAGACTTTGGTTTGCTGTCTACCTTCAGTATTTGTCTGGGTGATTCTGCTCAGTAAAAAAGCAGTTGTGCCAACTGCACTATCAACTGCCTGTTTCTTCCTGTGCATTTAGTTAAAATCTGCAGTATATTGTAATGGTCACTGTGAAAGATAAGTGACTTCTTAGTGGAAAGAGCCACTGATGGTCTCCCTTTGACACACTGTCTTCATTCTCAGTTAACCAGCACAGCATTTTCACACAGAGTAAGGCAAAGTGGGTATAAAGCACCAGTAAATTAGACTACCTTTGACAGTCGCTTCGTTTCTACAGGAAGGGTGACACAGGGGAAAATCTGCTATGAATCAGTGTGGAAGGAGTAACTCTCAATGTCAGGATTTAGGAGAAGGAGAAGAAATAGGGGGCGATTAATCTGACCTCTCTTGGACACTTGGAGTGAACTGAATCACCTCTGTTTCTTCTTATTGACTCTAAAGAATGCCTGGGGTGACTGTCACAGGCTTTCCACATGTACCTTCTCATGAAACTTCATTGTGCTCCTAATGTGAAAATTTCCAAATGAACTCCTATTTTAAAAATGACGTAAGAACAACAAAGCAAACCAGACTGGATTTTTCTTGGTAAATAATCACATTTCTGATTATGAGGGAGTTTTAAAAATACAAAGTAAAAAATGTCTCATAGTATCCTGCAGAAATTCTCTACCTGGATTTCCCCTGGATTGATATTAAGCATGAAAAATCCCAAGGAATTTCCTTGCTAATGTTACTGAACACTGAGAACAATCGTAAAATAGAAATTGACCAATTTTGACACAATGTGAGGAAAGATAAGGGTTTTTTTTGTCTGTCAAAGCAGGAAGCTCTTTAGAAGTTTAGACATTAAGGAAATCACTGATTTTTAAATTACAAAATTAAAATATATGGCACATTATATTATAGAAATTCTGTGTCAAAATATATCTAGTTGTTTGGACATGCACTAAAATTCCATACACCATAATGCAATATATTTCTTACAATGTCATGTAATCAGGGAAAGTTTTTTCAGTACTGAGGCTTCAAATAGCTTCCCATTCTATATTACACGATAAATATATACATTGACATAATCTTACAAGAAACCAATACAATCTTACTAAAACTACAAATCATTTGCAATAGCATAATTATACGATATGTGCACAATGATGATCTTACAATTATATAGCACTGTCAAATCTGATGAATCCCAAAGCGCTTGAGATCTCCAGCTGATTGCACTGCATCAAAAGCATCTTGCTTTTGGTTTAGAGATGTGAAAATGCAGACATGTGGGTATGAAAATTGATAAGTCCCAGGAAATAATCTATTTATCCTGCAGGTGTCATGAGCTATATTGGTTCACACCTGTGTTGTTCTAAGAAGTCCTGGTAAGCCATATAATTTTCTACCCTTCCATTTGTGATACACATATTTATGTGCATGTCTGAGAATTCAGATGCAAGTGGCTTGTAAGGGGTGAGTATGCACGTAATACAAATAGTGGTATATAAGTTTTCTGCTTCTAAAATGCAGCCAGCTTTGGACAAAAGATTAACAACATATAACACAGCAAATGGTTAAGCGGGAATAACCAGTGACAATGTGGTACAGGAAGAGAATAATACCATATCTAATTAAAACTGCAAGGAGAATTAAAGAAAGCAGACTGTAATTAACAAAGTTAGCATTTGGCAAGGACATTGGGGTTAACGTTCTTCCTTTTGTGTAAAGTGTCATGGGATCTTCAACACATGTGTGCAAAGACTGGAACATGAGAATTTCCATTCACGGGGCTCAGTCCTGAAAGATGCTCAACTTTGAAGCTTAGACCAATTATAAAAGCAAACTTCAGCTAAAGTACCTGAGCAAGTGCCTGGCTTGAGCTCAGCAGCACCTCACAGAAGCCTGTGACCTCGTGCTTGCTGGCAGCGTCCAAGACAAGTACTGTAAAGGCCTCATCCAGAGGAGCTTGTTATATTCAATACTTGGGTCTGAACTGCTTTGTGGGCAGGATTGTTTGGCAGATATTAAGGGTTTGTTACCCACATGGATGTCTAGCGACAGCTGAGATTACAAATTGCAGTCTCTAGTACGAAGTCATGTGGGGTTTTTTTTTTAAAGGAAAATATTACTAAGCCAGGAAATGCAGTATTCCAAATCCCATAGCATGGCAGCTATTCATAAATACAATGAAATTTCAAGGAAGACTTGAACCACATAGCATTTCCATGTCTTCCAGGAACAAAAAAAAGGATTAATAATACGATAATAAAATACATGGATAAGGGTTGTCTGTGCCTGTTTACCTGTAGTCCCTAGGCAGCTCTATTTCACCATAGAATTCACTTACATGATCACATATTATTGAAGTATTTTTCCATTTTGACTAATCTTTGCATGTTATATTTGTATTTATTTATTTACATTTCAGTGTAAGGATGGTGGCTCTGTCACAATCAGTTGCACAGCTAGAAAATAACAGCTCAGCCCTGTTCCAAAGTCAACTAGATTTTTCTTAATTTATAAATTCTACTGAATGTGCCTACTCTAGACACAGAGACTCTGGACTAGAAAGCATTTCCTGGATATTAGGCTTATTTAACATATCTTCATATAATCCATTTCTTAGAGCAATAATGCTCTGCCTTAAAATCAATTAGGTTTCAAATCTCCAGAAGTTTTAGTTAGAGTGTTTTCCAAAAGTTCAATGATCACAAATTATTGTTAAAAAGCTTTCTTTTTATTTCCATTCCTAGACAAATTTTATTTTGGTTTGGTATTCTTTTAGCATATAGAGTTCATTCTTTAACCTCCCCATGTGATTATTTTCAGTGACTATAGCTTTCTTAAGCCTTTGGTTTGCCAAGTCGAACAGGCCATGCATCTTTAGCCAGACTTCCTATGCTATGATTTGTTCTAATAGTCCTTTCTCTACTTTTCCTGCTTTTAATTAGTGTTTCTGATGGGTGGACACATTTATTTGCCCACAACATTCTGAAAGTTTTGTAACCAGTGAATTCCACAGTGGATATTTCCTTGTGTCTCTTGGAAATCTCTCTTGTGACAGATCCTAAGATCATATTTATCTCCTTTTTGCAGTCCCATCATTTTGATGGCTTATAGTCATCCTTTGAGCAACTAATGTAGCCAGATCTTTATCTGTCATCTCCAGTTAATGAGCTCTCAGCTTACTGCAGACATTCTCGTTATTAGTATTTAAATGAATGACCTTGCATTCAGTACTATTACATTCCTTCCATTTATACTATTCTGTCATCACAGTCATATAATTCTTCCTCTATGATATCCTCATCTTCCTTTGTATTGGCAGCACTCTCTACTTTTGCTACCTTGGTAAATTTCAGCATCATAAACGTATTTTTTGTACCAAGTTCACTAATGAAAATACTAAATAAACTGAGGTGTAGGATTGATTCTTGGAGCACTTTATTAATATCTTCTCTTTTAACACAATCTTTATCATCTCTAGCTTGTCCCTTAACCTGAATCCTGTGCAGTTTCTTCCTATACAGTCTGTACCGCATTTTACTAATATGTGCTCATAAAAAGAAAGCTACAACCAACAAACAGAAAGACAGTAGCAAACAGCTCTCCATATATCCAAGAGGATGTCACTAATCATGGAAGTGGCAGAAGGTATGTGACAGAGCAGACACCTCACATGTTCTAGTTACCTAAAACAGCTAAATCCTAGGATAGCAAAAGCTTTTCACCAAAGATATCTTTTCCCTTGAGGGACCTGGGAGCAGGCAGCAAGATGGACCGTGCTGTTTGTAGAGGCTTATTTCCAGCTACAACTTCTCCCAGGGTCTTAGTTCCCCAGCCATATCCACAAGCCCAAGTGTGCAATCAGAAAATGTTCCCAGAAATATAGAGGTCAGGACAAGGCTGCTTCTGCGAAAGGTTTTCATTTTGCCCAGGTTGGAAAAGCCTGTGAAAAAGAGGGTAAGTGAGAAGCAAGCTGCAGGAATAGTTCTGCTAGCAGAAACTTCCTTTGCTATCCTCTTTTCCAAGGTTAATAACCACAGACATGCAACTCAACAAGTGTGTCTACACGCCTGTATTTCCTGTAATAATGTAAGTATGGCAGACATACAGAGTAGCTGATGGCAGAACAGACCGTTCTGAGGATCATTGGTCCTATTACACATGGTCAGATTGCCTGTACAGCGCTTACAGACTTGGCAAATTCAAATAACAGGGAAGCATAGCAAATGCTGCTTTACTTCCAAGAAGAAACTATATAGATCCTGAGAGATCCGGTACTATGTCTGCAAGAGAAAATTTCTTTTGGTGCTTGGCAAAAATTAGTACATTCACAGACTGCATCTAGACTAAAGTGTTCACATGTGAAATATTAGTACAATACTTTATTCTTGCTCACTCCTAAATATAACGCACTTAAATCGTGTTCTCATGAACCTAATTGATAGCACCACTTCAGAGAACAGTTTTGTAAAATGAGGCTACTTCGCCCTCTTAACCACAAAAAATGTTAGCACCCATCCATTTCAATGTGGTTCTTGCTTATTCATTTTAATTAAAAAATCAAAGCAGAGATTTTACAAAGTTTTTGTAGCATTATCATATGCATCCCAAATGTAGAAATCTAGATTTGGTACCGTGTCCACAGTTCATTTTACATATCAAGTAAAATTCGGTTTGTTCAATATTTATATTGCTGCTATGCAAAAAAATAAAACCCACATACTTAATTCCTTGATGGTCCTTTCCTGTCCATTCAGGACATGCAAATAAAATTATTTTGCAACCTTTGAAGTTCACAGAAGAACTTCAAAATATGCATTGAATTTGGCCAAATATTGAATTGATCAATAAGTGTATAACAACCCAAATACATTTTCTAAATTGTACTCGTTGGTATTTGCAATTTTTGACAAGGAGAAAACTGGGGTAATTTGTATATCTTCAGTGCAAGATTGCATTGGAGATACAAGATGCTTTCCTGTGTCTTCAGTGAATTGGGACTTTTCATCTAATTTGTAGGTATTGCAGACAGGATGAATAATTTTGTGGGTCAATACAAGTCCTGTACTCAGAACACTGGGGTTCAACATCCAGCTTTCTTTTTCAATTGCTGTATTGCTTGAAAAAAGGTGAGCGACAGAAGCCGGGATATCCTTTTTCTCTCTTAAGGATGTGTTTACATGTCAACTATCAAAAAAGTTGTTGTATACTGTTTTCAAAGTCTAGAACAAGAAGATCCCGTTCACAGCTAAATATTCCAGGTCCTTCTGTAATTGCAATGTAAAATACTTATATTTGAAAATAGATGATCTTTCGTAATAATAACACCCAAATGTTCCACTTTGTCTTTTTATTATCTAACGAGAACAGCAGAAAAGCAAACGCTTCCCTTTTCAGACTTGTTTCCCTTAGAACAAATTGTATCTCCTTCTATATTTATCTTTAACATGGTTCATAATTACACACTCCTCAACCAGGGACTTAATGTTCAGATATATTATAATACATATTATATATTATGCATGAAAACTGGTTCATTTTTTATCTTCAAATAATGATCATCAAGCTGGTTCATTATTCATCAGAGAAAAATGAACTCTGTTCAGATTTCCAGTTACAGTACATAACTACCTTGATCATACACACAGAAGTCCATTGGCTAGATAAATGTCTGATCAAATATGACCAAGCAAACGAAGCTTCTGGAGAATCAGTCTTTTACTGGAGAGTTCTTTTCTTTCAGTTATCATCTCCTAACTATATTTTTTTATCTTTTGTTGGTTTTTCTGGATGCAAAGCTAACAGAACAGACATGGACCAAAAATGAGGCGATGTTGTGATACTGTCATGATCCAACTAGCAGCTGGAAATCAAATGTCACAAGAGTACTGCCCCACTAATCTCCAGGGTCTGAAACCTGAAGATGACAATAAAATGACAGCACTGATAGCTGTTTTACTGACTATTTCGTTAGTAACACCAGCCGGTGTCATAATTCCTGCTTGCAATAACAGCTTCTAGTTCTCTGGCTACCACCCTTGAATGTATGTACCAAATAATTAAAATTCTTCTTCTAAGAACAACGAACAAATGTCAGCACACAAACAAGAAAAGTGAAAAACTGAGGCTGAGGGACAAGTGAAAACTAGATTTTTCTTTTTCTTCAGAATTAGAAAATGGGACATTTTGCCTTAAATATAGATGCTAATATCTCTATTACCAGTATTAGTAACTTTATATATGCTATATACTTCATATTATATCCTCATACATTTCACATATCACCTAAGTATCTGAATACATTAAAGCAAGGTATTTAATAATTTCTGTTATCTGGTGTATTCAGATGGATTAACATGTCCCACACTTAGTTTTTTTTTGGTTGCAATCTGTAGTCATTGATTTCAAATGTATTCACAACAGTTTACATACAAAAATGGTTAGTAAACTACTGTACAGATACAGTAAAGGTCATAGAAGTCCTTTGCTAATGGAGAAGGAGGTAAGAAAAGTAATTGTATTCTTACTTTAAGAAAAGTAATTGTATTTTTCAGGAGTTTATTTCTCAAGAAATGTTTGTGTTTTCCAGAAGTTAGCTTTATCTTTTAGTAAGAAGCTTGACTGTGCCTGGAAAACAAAGTCAACAGCCACCATTGCTACCTCTGAGCTCACAAATCTCATTCTACCTATGTCAATGCCATTGACAGAAATTCATAAAGTTTAGGTCCAGAACCGATAATAACCTATATGTTACCGACCCAAGGAGGTTAATGTAGCCTTCTCTATAATCTATTGTCTACTACAGACTTCAGGTCTTGCATTACTGCATACAAACAACACAAGACATGCAGCAGAGGCTGTGCACTAGGGTTTGGGGGCAAGATAGAATATTCCTGGCAGCTCCAAACTGCAGGAATTCATTTGCAGATCCTGCTGCTCAGAAGCTTAAAATTAGCAAGGCATGCTCAGACATTGAAAAAATTTATTACCCCTCAATGAAAACAAACTTCAATATGGCAGCACATATTCAAAATCCTTCCCTTTGTCCACCAGTTAAGGATCCATTCCAAAATGCCTATTTTTTATATTCTTAGACGCTGAGAAAATTCAGGTTTCCTGTAGCGAAGAAGAGAGAAACTTCTGGTTTTATAGTCTTCATATGTATCTTTTGTTTTACTGTCCTCAAAGGCTGGAAATACAACTGAATACAGATATTTACAGCGTCAATATGTATTTGAGTGAGTTCTTTAGAATTCTTTTGTATTCAATGAGAGAAACATCAGTTTCTCTGGTGCTACTCATTTCATACTAAATGCTACATCTAAAATTAGTGAGACAATTTTTGGGGTGGCATTGGCCTCTTTATAGTTACAGAGACAAGAGTGAGGCATTCAGCTGCAGTTGAGTGAATTAGGTGAGAAGAATTCAACCTCATTTGTTAGCCTACCAGTTGATAATGAGGTAAAGTTAATCAGATGTTGATAAATCATTGATTTCTGCAAGAATAACAGAGCCTGGTTTTGTATTTCTGCAATAAAATATCACTACCTCATTTCCTCAGGCCCAGATATGTCTTTCCTAAGGTAATGAGGGACCACACAAGCCAAAACTAAAGTTAATGTAATGCTAAAGAGCAGTAAAATTTGTTTATGGGTTGTTTCTAATGTGCAGAGCCCACAAGGATTTTCAGAGATACATAGTGTATCTAAAAGAGCAGAACATACTATCAAAGCACATTCTTACTAAAAATAAATGAGCATATTAGTAGAATTAAAAACATGTTTTATCTATCTTTTTCTCCTACCTCTGTTCAACATGTGTTAAACTCTGAGATGAAGACCATGTTTGCAAGAGGTACCTATATGCAAACAACTATATATTGTCAATTAATACTTCCATGTATATCTTTTTATATCATTTCCAAAACAGAAAAACAAAAAGGAAAAAAGGAACTTTTCCTTCATTTCGTAGGTATGAAAAAGTTTACTCCAGCTGCATGAAGCCTGAATCTTCTGGCTCCCTTCAAACAAAGATGTCTACCCTCAAAATAGAGAAGGGTTATTAGACATTGTGCTGTAAGAGTGTTAGAGACAGAGTTAAGCAATTTGGTTTTTTTGCACAGCTTTTGAGTGCTGCAACTATGTAAAAATGGACCACAGTTCTTCTCCTGACCCAAAGTACTCTGCGCTCTATGAAGAACTTTTCTATAGCAGGAGATAAATTGCAAACACTTGTACCTAGTTTATTTGGAATTCATAGAGCATGCAGGAGAGTTACACAATGCCCGTTTCAGCCTTAGACTACTATATTGTGTGAAATACAGATAACAGACCTTCATTTGGCATCTGTATGACATTCATAACAGCGGTGGCAGCAATATCAGACGACACCTCCAGCTGCAGAAAACAGAGCTGAGGAGTTCTCAGTTTGTGCATTTCATTGTTAGTTCTCTGCGACTGAAAGACAATATTCCCTATCTAGCACCTTTATGCTATTGAAGAAATACAAAGAAAATATTTGCTCACCAGTTTTATTTTTGAGGAGCCTATTATTTCCTCAATAGCTACCGACTGTTCTTTCTCCTTCATTTTTCTTTTTCGTTAAACTTGGAAACGATACCAGGGAGTGCTAGGCAGAAGTTTATACACTTAGGTGAACTTTGATTCTTCCTTGGACTTTAAGACTAACCTAGTGTAGAATGTGATTGACAAAGCAATTTCATTGATGTTATGCAGCCTTTTCAAGTTACCCAACCTAAGCAAATTAGGTTGTTAATGTTTACTCTGGCCCTTTCTCTAAAATGGTTTTGAACTTTAGCAAATTTTATCAACTTAAAAAGGTTTCCAAATGACATCGGTACTCACAAAATAAAAATATGCATGATTATGCAGCAGGGGGCTGCTTAGATCAGCAATGTTATAGGCAACCTAATAGAAACCTGGTTTTACTTCAGGACTGAATAATCACAGCAATTATTGAACAGAATGTTTTGGAGGATACCTATTTTAACTTCTTTTCTCTGTAGGATTTCTGGGAATAGGACAGACAGCAGTTTTTGCAATCCATCCAGATGGTAACCATCAGTATTTGACAAATAATTAATACAAATACAAATTATTAATGCCATGATGAGAAACTGTGACCTCAAAGACCTTGTAATAGCAGTAAGATATTGCAGACAGTCTGCACTGTGCTTTTATCAATAAATACTGTCTCCATGAAATCAAACACAGAGTTAACAGATTTAATCAGAACTTTATACCAGCTGTAGTTAACAGGATCATAAAGATTAGAGAAGAAAAACATCTATCCTGTCCTGTCCTGATCTACCCTCTAGTCCATGTCTGTACAACGCTAGGTTATTTCAGACATAGAAGCAGACTGCAAATCCCAGTCTTAGTGACACAGTGCACTGTGAATGTATGAAATGAAGTGATGCAGGTGAAATGGCAAAGCCACAGAGGATCCCTCAAGAGATGACCTGTTCCAAGGCAACACCTTTGCACAAGCACTCCTTGGACTACTGTCATTCCCCACACCTGTCTGGCTCACTGGTTCAGCCCTGACATTGGACAGCTAGTAAAACCCCTTCCAGCATGCCCATGTGTTTTTGCTTCCCCTCTTTGTTAGTGACGCCTCTCTTTTCCAGTCTTAACACTCAGTTACAGAGGCCTTTGAACGATTTCACTAGAGGCCCCTTTATCTTACAGACAGCCACTTGAGTTCTTGGAGAGGGAGCAAAGCAGATGTGAAAACTCAAAAGCATCTCCCTACGCCTTCCCTTGTTACGTTGGTGGGCAACAGGGAGCTCTTTAGCATGCAGATGACAAGAATAGTTGTCTTGCATTCAAGATGGCCCAGCAAACAAACAAGCCATGGCAAGTAGTTCATTCTTTCATTCTTTCACTCTTTCTAACCCTTATTCAAAAACCAGAAGTACCAGAGAATCCAGATCTGTGTTGTTCTGTTTCTTCCTACGCCACCCAACCAGGGCACCCAACCAACATGAGACCTGTGGGATCTGCTGGCCCTTAGCTGTTGCTTCTAATCAAAACAAATAGTAATAGATTATTGTCCAATATAACGTTTTAGTGTTATTTAATCATTATCTAATAATTAAACCAAATTTCAATTGAGGTGCAGCACCATTTCATTAAAATGGTACAAACAGCAACCATATTTATTTTGCTAATTTTGCTTTTTCACAGCACACAAATACCACATATATCAAGTCAGATTCAGAGAAGAACTGAAGAAATTTGCTTGGATTCACAATAGACAAAGTTACCAATAACAGATTCATTGCTTGTGACAGCTCTAAATCTCTGAGGTGATGTGAACTTCAAAGCACCACTGACACCATAATGATTTCAGTATGCAGTTAAAGATGTAGCTGTTGAAGGAATTAACGCTGTTTCAAATCTTTAAGTACTTCTTTCCTTTAAAGCAAAGACTAATTTTGGAAAATGTTTTGCAGATATTTTTTTTTTTAAAGAACTTGCTTTAAGAGCTATTTGTTCAAGCTTTGTTGAGGACTATCAAGGCTAGAGAATAATTCTTCAGACTTATGGTGCATTTATCCATTTATAACAATAAAATCTGTGCTTTCTATTGGTTAAAAGCCATTGCTTTCAGGAAATATTCATGCTGGCAAGCTCTTTTAGGGGAATAATTAAAGAAAATTCTTCTTAAATATGAATAAGTCAACACAGAAACTTTTTTTCTTGGCTCTATTCAACACTGGACATGGTAAAAAAATCAATGAAAATGTTTTCCACGCCTAAGCTTTCTGTTTCCTCCCAAACATTCCAAAAGGAACTGCTTCTTTTTGTTTATTCATTCCATACCCACTATTCCAGCGGCTGTGAGCCCACCTCATTCAACAGATCGCCAGTTGGGTCATTGTGCGTGATTTTTTGAAGTCTGATTTTATGGTAGTGCTCTGCCTCAAGCACTCCTCAGCACTATTCCTTAGTTCCCACTACCAGCCATCTGATTGCTACAGAGTTTCTCTCCCTGAGTTTCTGAAAGCTCTTGTTTTCTTCTGCACCAGAACAAAAGACAACTTAGAGTCCTTGGAAAAGTGTGCAAAATCAAATTATTTTCTGATCTGTCCCACCCAGCACAGCACAAGAGAAGCCTGTGCCCTTGCAGAATATTAATATCCTCTCATTTTATTCTCATTCCAAGCCAGTCAATCTGCTAACGCTTTTGATGTAAGTTTTAGTGGACTGCATGTCAAGTAGAGGACATTATCCCAGTGCCTGTACAGTGATTATCTGGGCTACAGCAGTTATTTCTGAATGAAAGTACTGGTAAAATGCCAAACGTTTTCACAGAGATCACTGTTGTGCTTGCTAAATTACTGTTTTTTCTGGTGAGTCCTAGGGCTGTATACATATATTAGCAAAACAAAACAACATTCAGTAACAAGTAGAGGGTCATGAGGTCACGCACTTTCAAATCCAACCCTGAAAAACACAGAGATTCTATTTTTTAACTCTGCTCTTTTCTGGTTCTCTTCACTGTGACTAATGCTCTCCACAACCCCCTTGATACAGCATGTTTCTTAAACTTCCCTTTTCCAGATATTAAAAGAATGTAGACCACAGCTTTTTAGAATTTGCCCCAAACTCTTAATGATGGTGTCATATATCCTTTGCATTGACAGACCCACATATCTGCATTTCCTATGTTCTGAGCATTTTGAAGTTAATAAACTTTAAATTCATTACAGAATGCTGACTAGACTATAAGGATTTTGAATAAGAATGAAAATCTGATAAAAATGAAAAATATTTACTTTTCAAATGTCTGGCACCATATCTGACATGCATAACATTATTTATCTCATACTCACTCACATATTCTTGGTTTCACTTTTTCAATGAGTCCTATAAGGTCAGGAAGAAACCTGTCATTCCTAATACAGTACTCAGAGAAGAAATTAATTTCTTACAATATAGATAAATATGTTGCTGACTGTTAATAAAGAGTTTCATTTAACTAAATTATTATGACAAGGGAAAGTGACTTTAAATTGGTGCCATCTTCAAGTTTTCTTTATTAAATCCTTCCTTCTCAATGGTGAAAACACAATTTTCAAACAAAATATTTTGAGTAATAGTTCATAAGCATAGTTATGATTTGATTTCAGCTGTTTTCTCGACAAAGGTATAACTGAGTTTACAAATACTTTCTGAAGAATCAAGACCTCCTGCATATAGGGAGTACCTAGTCTTATATTTTAACTCAACTTCTATAAAAATTAGGTTTCTACAATTAGGGTACTGTTAAGAGCAACAGAAACACAGCCAGAGAATTTCCTACTTTGAGCAATCCTTAAGTTGCCACCTAAAACCAAAGTTACACAAAATTATGAATTTGAGGCCAAACACAATAAAGGAAGACAATCCAGTCTTCAGAAGCTGTAATAATTTTATGAGATGGAGGGATGTTCTTGTTTTCACTTCTCTGATTCTACTAATATATTACTGTAATTCATTAATTCAGGGTCAGACATTGAGCCTCTGAGCAATTATTCACATGAGTAGTCTCACAGACTTCAATGTCCTCATTTAATGTGCCATTAAAATGGTACATGGGTGCATCTAACTAAAGCAAACATTAATTCACTGCAACACAAAACAGGTAGCACTGCAAAGACTCTTATCTCAGGCACTCTCTACTAAGAAAAAAGGGAAAAGAAAATAGCTTCATGAATTCATCTTGTTCAATAAGAGATTTTGCTGAAGAAAACCCAAGCCTTCTACCATATTCAGAAAAAACAGGAGACTGATCTTTTTCAGAATTTGAAAGGAAAAATATCCTTCATGTGCTATGGACTCCAAAGCTGGACACAGTACTCCAGGTTGGGTCTCACAAGAGCAGAGCAGAGGGGCAGAATCATGTCCCTCAACCTGCTGGCCACACTTCTTTTGATGTAGTCCAGGAGGTGATTTGCTTTCTGGGCTGTGAGGGCACATTGCCAGCTCATGTTGAGCTTCTCGTCCACCAACGCCCCCTAGTCCTTCTCCTCAGGGCAGCTCTCCAGCTGTTCTCCACCCAACCTGTATTTGGGCTTGGGATTCTGAATCTACGCTTAAGTACAGTCCCATCCCAGTTCCTCTTCTCAGGGGAATTAGATGTTCTCTCATTCTTGATCATGTTTCTTAGTCCAACAGTGTTGTAATGCATACATTTTTAACTCAAATAAACAAAATGTCATTACATTCAGTATGATGATAAAAAACAAATCTAAAGAACATATTCTCTACCTGCTTCTCTTTCTCTACTGCACAGCTTATGAACAAAATTATCAGTTAGGTTTAGGATGTTGCTTGGAAATTGCTATGAACCCCCAAGACACAAGATAAATGCCTGGAACCATTGCCATCTGAACATTTCTTTCACATATTTTTGGAGTACACATTACCAATAGAAAAGACAGAAGAGACAGAAGTACTGCTTGATTGCTTCCATACTGGAACAGTTCATATGCCATGTTGAAGGCAGGCTCTGTTTTGCCATTGCATTACACAAAGAGATTTGAAAATACTTGGTTCCCTAGTTTACCCAGCAGCCTGGTGACTTCCTCAGAACAAGCAAAAATCTAAATACCTGGTCTACAAGCATTGCAGGAGTCTCAGGTCTTTGCAAGTAAGATATTAGCCAGGCCTAAAAGTCACTGCATATTTCCCTGCTTGTCAAGAATAGGCTATTCAATACATTTTAGACAGATATGTCCTTCATGGCTGGAGAATAAGGCTAATGAGGCTGGAATTAGCATAGATTAACATCATCCAGTTTTAAAAGGTGTTGAGGGAGTGTGAGTCTAATCCAAACCCCAGAATTCACGCCTCTCATCACCATCCCATGGTGGTTCCCACCACCTGAAAGGATCCTCCCCTGCCTCATGTTAATTTGAACCAAAATATTAATTCAGTCCCCAGGGAGCATTTCTTTGCTATGCTCTGTACTGAGATATGTATAAATCAGGCTGACTTTATTAGTTCTGTAGCTAGCATGCAAATGCCAGTTATTCATGGAACTATTAATTGCCATTAACACTGGACTGTGTAGTGGGCAACACAGTGGCATAGAGATCTTATCTCCTAATGTATTTTTGTAGCCAGTGATGCTCTGTAGTCAGAAAAAGATGTTCCTCCAGTGGGTGATTAAAACCAAGCACCTAATTCTGTATTCTGAAATGAACTTTGTAGACTGTCAAAGCCTGTGAAAATCCTGCAGCCTTCACCATGGTGAAGTCTCCCTTTATCAGTACCCATTTTAATGACCTGAGGACAAAATCTGTGGAATAATATTCCCAAGATAAATCAGGGTTGAGAGAACAAAGAACATCCCTTCTAAAAAGTGTGTTTCATTACAGTTATTGAAAGGTGTTATTTTCACAAATAATAATGTTCTATGCATTGTTGTGTCCTGAAAGGTGCATCCTTCCTCTTCAAATATTTAACAAATATGGAAATATATGTAGACTTTGTTAATCCTCTGTCATTTCTTCACAAAAAGATGCTACAAAATTACAACAGCTTGTTACTCCTCATATCCATACTCCTGCATGGGAATTGGTACCTGCAATGGTTATGCTTAGGACCCGGTGTTGGGCTAGAAGTCTAAATGCTATACAGACCACTTTAAACAGCTATGTCCCACCACACTGGAACCCTTTCCCATAATATGTCTTGACAAAAAGGTGAGCAACTGAAGAGAAAGGAGAGTAATTCCCTGATAGTACTGCTTTGGCCTCTGAAATGTGATGTGTGCTTGAATCACCCAGTGAAATTCTCTGTTATGAACAGTAGGACAAAATTCCACAAAATACTTACAGTTCTTTGCATTAGTAGAGGAGTTTCAGAACAACCTATCCCTTCGTCATTAAAACTTGATTCCATATTGATTATGTCTTCAATCACCTCTTCCATCTGATAAAAAAATATTTTAAGACCAGTAATTACAAATAAAATGGAAACAATGTTATCCTGGAAATATAGAGGAAATAATCTTGAGTATTTATTACACCAATAAAACTGAATTTCAGAAGTTTATATCTTAAAATTCAAACGATTCAAGCCCTTTTACACAATATGCACGTCTTTTGCTTCTTGAGAAAACAGTTGTGGTTTAGCAAGTGACTTCTTCCCTGCCAAACACCAGCCCATTCCCCTTTTTTTAATGTCTTATTGCAACACCAAGACCAGGGGACAGGAGTGCATTGCTAAGTTGTAACCGTGATCTATCACCTTCATCAAATGTGTCATATCCACAGTGCATTGTTGCATGGGTGCAGGAAGGCTGAGAGGAATCTGTGGTTCTGCAAGAGTCTGAGTCATTCGAGATGGGTAACACACTGCTCTCATGATTCAGCAGGCAGAGGTTTGTGCTGTGTTTGGCAGTGCACTGGGCACTTGTCCAAACAGCCTTCTGGTCCCACTTTTGTTCTAATCGGAATCAATAGCTACCTAAGCAGATGGAAAAGCTAATTAATTACTTGGGATGAAACAGTGGATGCTTTGCAGACATGGAGGCATGCACAGATTTGGACAATGTACAACATGAGTTTCAAATGATAATTTTGGTCTGGTTCCATTCACAAAAGAAATTTGGGAAAGATCTCATGATGAACCTGCCACTGTTACCTCTACCAATCAGCAGGAGCAGTTGTCTCATTCTCTGAGGCTTCTCAAGCAGCTCTTAGGAGCTGTTTGAAGGGCTGTAGCTGAAGGAAATATAGAGGGTCCTATGCAGTGAGAGAAACTATCACATAGGCCAGGGAACTTTCAACATAGACTTTTAGGCCATGTGGCCCAGCATGTCATACATGGACTCCCCTCACTCTCCAAGTAACAGACGTACTCCGTGAGGAGTTGTGCCCAGACTTATTTAGAGAAGTGTTGCCTGGTCCAAAAGGACACCAGGAAATGCCAGCAATTATGAAGTATGAATGAGCCCAGTTCAGTGCACCAACCTGAGTGTTGGCTCTGTATTGTTTTCTGATATACCTACAACCTACCCTGAACTAGAGGGCACGTCTGCAATCAAGAAGCTGCACTGGGCCAGTCATCTTCCTGAGGCTCTGGAATGAGATTATCCAAATCGCTGGACTGATGCATGCAAGGGCTTTGGCTTGTGTGAACTATCACTCTCCCCGTCATCACCAAGCACAGTTGAAGAGAACAGTTTACAACCAGCCATCTTGCTCTTGAGGACAGAGAGTGGTACTAGGGCGGGCACCGGTTGTTCCTGATCAGACACCCAAAGTGCCTGAGAACACTTCCAGCACGGGGCACTTGCCAGCACCGAGGTGACCACAGAGGCCACAGAGGCCTTCTAAAACAATTTTTACAGACTAGTAGCTCCAGTAATCCATAAACCTGACATAAAATGTGATTTGTCAATGCAGAAGGAAAGGAAGGGCCCCAGATGAGCTCTCCAGAAAATGTCGTTTGGTTTATTTTGTTCAGTTTCCTCACATTTAGCTGCATAATGTTCAAATGCTCAAATGGGCCACAGTGTACTTTTAAGATTCCTCTGCACTGTTAAAGCCCAAGATATGATACAGCATCTCCTTTTCTTATTTCTGTAGGAATTCCCCTTTTACCTTACAAGCACTCTCTTGAAACCTATTGAAGTACTAAAGGCCATAATGGTCTACATCTTACACTGGCTGAGAATCTGACGCTGTAGAATAGCTGTACCTCTATTAAAATCGATGGTGGCAGTAAAGTTAGCATATCTACACCAATTTACCCAAGATAACCCGTATTTAAATATATCAGCTGACTGAAAAATGAATGAGTGATTCTTTCAGCTGTATCTTTAAGGTAATCTGCATTTAACTTTGTTATGCAGCTAGGATAATACTTTTAGACAGAAATAGCTCTCATCCGAAAGAAGAATTTTTGCATTGCAAAGTACATATTCAAAAACCATACAGCAATATATGACACATAGATAAAAAGATGCAACAGTACATTTTAACTGGCAGGAATTTAGAAGCTTGGTCATGCAATAAACTATTCACAGCCATTGAAGGGAATCACCCATGTGATCTAAAGGATTCAGGGTGCAAGTGCTGCAAGCAGAGGCCCCATGAAAGTAAAGAAAGTCATCTCTTGCCCACTACCAATAAAGTGAGGGTCATGTAATGCTTTTGTAGAAGTACGCAAAGCCCATTTCCCAATTTCTTTCACCAGCCCAGCCCTACCGCATTTTCGTGTTCTCCTCCAAGGGCCAGCAGCTTGGTCACAGGGCTTTCCGGTGTCCCAATATCGCTGACCGGAGGCATGTGTCCGTTTCTTAAAATAGAGGTCACTCCTGCAGGCTGGATTGTGTGGGAGTGGGACAGGGAGAGAGTCTGGCTGGACAGCTTGGTATCGAGAGTCAGATACTGCTTCACCTGGTGCCTCTGGCTTTGCTGTATATGGTATCTAGACTGATTTTCCAAGTGTGTTTGTACCTGGGAAGGAATGGAAAAAATTGCTAAGTCTCAAGTTACTGGAACCAGTATTTACCCATACGTTCACTCAAAAAACATCAAAACAATAGATGCAGCTTTAATAACACTTGGATAGGATTATTATTAACCTTAATTTTTTTCTTTTTTTTTTTTTTCAGTTTTGCACCCTTACATATTTCTTATTTGCACTATTTTCCCCTAACACAGCTGTATAAATCCATTGAATAATTATCAAAGTAAAACAGAATTAGAAAAGTTAAATATGAACCTGCAAAAAGGCCAGAAGTATGTTACACATTTTTCTTTTCTCATTTAAGAGTGATCTCTCTTGAAGTCACTTATTATTACAACCAATTTTACATTTACACATCTATCCCAAAATTAATCTCACAATGTAGTTACTCTTTGTATTTGAAAGTGTAAATAAATGCAGAAAGAAAAGCATAATACAGCTAATTTCAATTAATACCAACAGCAGCAGACATTTCCTCATACCTAAATGCATATTTGGCTCACCTTGTAGTAAGTACAGTCGGTTAAATGAGGCATTGCTGTACTTTCAGAAAGAAAGAAAAAAAAAAACCCAACAAAAATAAAAAGAGTCCAAATTATAGTCCTGGATGACTGTTCACTGTCCTCAAACTGCACAGGCTTCTTGAAGTGCCTCTTGAAGAAAGATCGCTTTTGGAATTGGTAGGACTTTATAAACTGAGTGGTCATGCCAAAATGGCTAATTGAGTAAGACTTTGGGCCATCCTTTGATTACAGAGATTGACAGTTGCTACTTCAAACAGCTCCAGTTTCAGATCAATGTCACATTCCTGCAATTTAACTACCAGAGGAGCACTGCATACACAAACCTTACTGTCATTTCAGCCCTGTGGCTTTATCTCCTTCCTATGGCATGACTGGTCACAAATTTCTTGTAATGAATTTTTCTCAAGTGGCCTCTGTGTAAGTATGATTAATATTTGTTAAATGATAGCAAGACTTGCTTTGCAGCCCTTTTTTCTCAAAAAAATATTTCAGTCGTTTAAACAAACTTCTTTTTAATAACCCTAACATGCATAATGAGAAATAAATAGCCCATAAAAGTGGAGGGGTTGCATTTAAATTAGCTATGTTTTTGTACAATATTGCAGTACCTACTTTATTTTTAATCATGTTATAGTGACGTCTAGAATATTTTTGATTATGTGTATTTAAACAATTTTCTAGTCATATAAAAATATTAAGTCATGCAGTAATTAATATAATATTAATTTTTTAATGCAAGCCTTAAAGGTATTAAACAATATTCCATTAAAATATTGATACAAAATCTTAAATGCACTGTTTGGACTTTCCCCTGTTCAATGTTAGGAAGGTGTGCATCGCATATAAGGTTTTAAAAACAACACATGTGTTTTTGGATTTGCCTAAATCATGATGTGGTTTATCTTAACTGAGATCATAGAATAGAATCATAGAGTTGTCTAGTTTGGAAGGGACATTCAAGATCATCTAGTCCAACC
Organism: Pedionomus torquatus; assembly: GCA_013398155.1. NCBI lineage: Eukaryota > Metazoa > Chordata > Aves > Charadriiformes > Pedionomidae > Pedionomus > Pedionomus torquatus. The sequence goes on from VZRU01010451.1 coordinate 431,895, forward strand.
ATCAGCCTCACTGATGAAAACACCTTTGAGATCTGTCTTGAGAGTTAGTTAATAGACATCTTTGTGTTAGTTTTGAAAAGTGCATAAAGTACTGTTAATTTAAGCTCTGATTTATCATGTATAAGAATGCATGTAAAAATATCCCAAGTTATTAAGATTCTTATGCATCTATTTACTCCTTCAGCTTCAATAAGACTTAAGCTCATATTGAAAGTCAGACACAAGCAATTTCTTAAATTAGAATCCAAATATGAAACCTACTGCATGATTGTTTAACAAGGGCATCAATCTCAGGTGAAATGCAAGAAAATATGTCCCATTGTATGACCAGAGCAGGGATTTGCTGTGCATTCTTGTTTTCTGCTGCTGTTTCAGAGGCACCCACGGGCACTTTGTGCTTGTACCTTTTTCAACCTTGCATTGCCTAATGAGATGGACTTCTCTTTCCAGGAATACAAAGCACTGCAATCAACAGCTCTGAAGGCAGAGTTTCTTTGCATGGTATAAATGGGAGTGGGATCAATGCACAGGCTATAAATACATCTACAGCATTTCAGCCCAGGATGTTTATTCTTTTAAATGAAGGTGATAATCGCTCCGTAATGAGCAACGAGTTTTGTCTTAGAAATTATACAGGTCTACCTGAAGCACGAAATCCAGAACATCAAATATCTTTGAATTAAATGGGAAACATAAGAAATTTGCAATGCCCAAACTCTATACTACCTTGTTTTCAAGTTTAATTTAAATAAGGAATTTTAATAAGAAAGTGGGTTCTAACAGAAGAAGATTGCTGAAAAGTCAGTGGCTTGCTTTTTGCTTTCTCTGAACTTCTGAATGCCAGTGGCAGACTGAAATATCTGTGCAGTCTTGTTTCATAGTGAACCACCTCAGGATCATCCCACTGGGTGGAGGATGATCTGCGAAAAACAATCAGCTGACTTCTGACTAAGGAGCAAATTGAGTTTATCATCAGGAGTGTTTTGTTTTGTTTGGGTTTGTTGTTTGGGATTTTTTTATATTATTTCAGTGCTCATATTGTGTCAGTACTGTCCTAGACTTCCCAAACAGGAAAAGATTTTGAAGCTTCACTGACGGGATCTGTTGCAAATATTTTGCAAACCTCTCCATCCCCTTTATTGTGCCAGTTGCAGTCATTACAAAGAAACATAGAGGTTAAAAAGGTATCTCTGCCCTGATTTCAAAAAAAAGTACCTGAAATCACAATCTCTGACCATCTTCATATATCTAAATAAGTATTAGAAGTCAATACTAATAATAATAAGTAAAGCACTTTTGAAAGTCAAACCACTAAGCAAAGACAAAGCAGAGCTGGAAACCTACTTTTATAAACATACTGTTAGTATATAATAAATGGGGGAAAAACCTCATGCAATACCAAAGAAGTTCTAAGATTGCAAGTCAAGCTCTCAAAAATAAAAAATGGTTGTTAAAACTGCCCATGCAATGTGTGAAATAGGAGCAGAAACTGAAAACTTAATAATTTGATGAAACCAGATAGTCCACTGTCAAATACCAAGTCTGATTGGTTTATTCTCCACTGGGATGCTGGATGACTTTTATCACCTTATATCAATAGTATTAAGCTAAGTTTCAGTTTAGGTTTTCTGAAAGTTGTAGATGACATAAACTTTAACTATTTCCACAATTATGAACATTAAACATTGACTTGATTTTGAGCTTCTTTCCAATGGTGTAAAAATAGTGGCTAAGCACAGGCACAGGTCACCCAGAGAGGCTGTGGAATGTCCATTCTTGGAGATGTTCAAAACTTGACTGTACAAGCCTCTGAGCACCTGAAGAAGCAAAAGAGAACTAGAAATAGCTAGGGAATTTTGAACTGCTGGTCTAAATATTGAAACTCTGGATAATCATTATTAAGTTGGAGGGAAAAAATAGTATCAGGTTAGGGGTTCAGTGAAATAAATACAAAAAAGCAAAAGAAGCGAAAGATCACTCCCATGCACAAGTAATCCCACAGCTAAAACAGCTCAGATTGACATGCATTTAGATGCTTAGGGACCTTGACAATATGCATGTCTTAGATCCACCAGATAAGGTCTTTCCACAGGAAATTGGAAAAAAACCCTATATTTCTCAGAGTAGAAGCATCCTTATTTTGCCCAATATTCCCAGTATGGTATCCTCCAGCAGTATTGGGAGACTAATTTTTTTAATTCTTCATCCTTGGAGGAGTTCACATAGTCTATGAGAGTATTTTGCCAGAGACTATGTAAAATTTTAACATGAGGATCTCTGAATCTTTCCAGTCTAGGAGTCTTTCCATATATAAATGGATGTTGATGCTGACATACCGCTTGCTGCCACAACAGTCTGACTACAGGGTTTTCTTCATTTATTTTTTTTTTCCCCTCTGAGTCAATTATTTGTTTAAAGTAGAGCAGCTTGAAAGGAAAACCCTGAGATGGTTTTCAAGGTAGAGCACCCAAGAAGCAAGCTGATGGCTCTCTGGAACCTGGTTTCTCACCTCTGGCACAAATTGTCTACCCCTCACAGGCACTACTTTTATCTATTATCTGTTTTTGCTAATCATGGTGGAATTAAATCCTATTCAGAATCAGAAACAACAAGCACATAGGGAGCAAAAGCATCCAGTCCAAACTCAAATATTATAATTCAACCAGACTGGAGCTAGAACAGAAATGAATGCTTTGAGATGGATTTTGTAATACAGAAAAGATACCAATGCACATGTAACTGACTGTACTTATTTCTATTTTATATCTCAGTGACAAGCCAGTTCTGAGAACAAGAACATAACAGCCTTTCAGAATTACGGTTGTATATTCAAACTTCTTAAATTGCTCTTTCTGATTTGAGTGCACGTTATTGTGTTGTAAAACTGTGGTAGAGTTGGGTAACATCTTTTCCCTAATTCACACTAGTAATTTTACTTTCATTTCTAATATATTACACAATGGCATAACTGGGCCTTCAGTCATTTATTTACATAAACTATTGGATTTCCACATTTGTTGATGAGATTATTTTTTTCCCATTGGTAAAAGAATACCTAGCATGCCAAAAGTAAGAAAGAGGGTGTACTTAGGGGATGTGAAGGAGGCATGGAACAATGTCAGTGGTATTGCAGTAAGTAGCAGTGCTACATCTCATATTGGTATTCTGCTAAGGGCAAGCAGGTGATACCTGTACTCCCAGGCTGCTTAGCTCAACATCAGTCCTGGGAGAAATAATAGGAAAACTGGAAAGAGATTCAATTAATAAATTATTAAACGGTAGGAATATAATTAATGCTAGTCAACATAGTTCTGTGCAAAATAAGCCTTGTCAAACAAATCTACTTCTGTTCTTTGATGAGATTTCAAGTTAGGTTGCCAAAGGTAACGATGTAGGTATAATACACTTCAACTTTTGTGTGCCTTTTGACTTAGTATCATTCAATATTCTAATTAAAAATATAGCACTACACAATATCAATAAAGCATGTTTTAACTGGATTAAGAATTGGGTAACGGACATGCATAAAAAAGTAATCAGCAAAGGCTCAGCATCAGAAAGAGGGGCTCTTCAGTCTTGTACTACCCAACATCTCCCTCAGTGATTTGGGACTAATAAAAAATAAAACAGACTAAAAAGAATAAAGATTTTTTTTTAAAGTAGCAATCTCATTTAAAGAAAATGTGTTCCCAGAGAGCCAAATACACATCTGCATATGCTGGAAAAAGAAATATAGGGTGCAACAATGGAAAAAAACTGAACAGAGAGAATACTGGAAGCGAGTCTGTAAAGAATTAGGGTTGATAACAAATCAGCGACTCAGCAGGAGTGTCCAGGTGATGCTATAGCAAGAAAGGGGAAACGGCATAAAGGAAGCAGTGAATAGGAGCCTGGCTTTACTCTGCTTTTATTTATGGCTTGGGAGAGATAAATAAGGGAATTCTAAAAGTATTTCTTCCCTAAACATTTTTAAAACACTGTTGAAAAAATTGAAAGGATGCAGAAAAGAACTATGGAAGTAATTGAAGACCATTGAAAAGGGTGTTTCAATGAAAGTTTAAAGAAACTCGGCTATGTTCTTATTGTCAAATTGAAAATTGTGAGATTTGTGGGAGATGTTGAATGCAACAGAGCCTTTCAGCTAGCACAGAAAGCATGGCAAGAGCCACTGGCCACAAGCTGATGTTAAGCAAGCTCACATCGGAAATTATGTGAGTAAACAGTGAAATACTCAAAAGGAAATGCTGTAACTGCTTTTTTCTTCAATCTATGGGTCGTTGACTTTCTGGAAGAGATGCACTAGCCAAATCCAAGAACTGTTTTTATCAAACACATTCTTAGACTCAAAGCTGAATACTAGGATAATAACTGAATGGAATACAAATGCTTGTGATTTTAAAGGAATTAGGAGGAGTGGTCTAATAGCTCTATCTGTGTTTAAATGTCAGGGATTTTTGGATCTGAGAACTAGCTACTAGATTAGCAACTTTTTCTTTGGTTAAAGTTCACTCTGAATTTAAAAATGTTTAAATATGTGCTACAAAATAATATGCCTAAATATGGTCATAATATACTGGACAGAACTCAGTAGACTTCATTACAGTTTGTCATTTATGCTGGATGTTAATTTTTTCCAGTGTTTTTAATAGGTTTAGAAGTAAGATTTGTCACCCTGATGGGTTCACATGATTTATCATTACTCCTCTCTGAACAACACCTCTCTGAAACTGTTTGAGTTATGGGGCTTCATGTTCTTTTCAGCCACTGTGCTAGAAAATAAGCATCTAATTATGAACTTTTAAATTATTAAAATGTACCGTAAGTACCCAAAAAGTCTAACTCCATTTTAAGATAAGAAACACAGTCACAACACAGATTATTTTAGCTCTATTTCTGAAGAATTTCAAATGGATTTTGAGGGTCAGGAAAAAAGCATTATTAGTGATTAAATAATCCTTTTAAACTTCTACTACAAATGAACATCAGTTGTTTGTTTGTCCTACTCTTCCTATTAAACTTTTTGAGAAAAGCGTATTTGGGAAATTGTTTCATAATAAAATGAAATTCAATTTAATTTAGCAATTATGCACTTGTTTTCTATCTCAAAAACTATCACCAAATAATGTAGCTGTTCACTTTAATGTTAAGTTTATAAAAGCATGTGTGATTATGTCAATTAATAACTTAAGCTAAACACAGTAATTAATTTTTAAATGGTAATATTTTTCTTATTGGAACTTTGAACTAACTAGATGAGACCTTCTCCATTAATATGCATGAAGAGAGAATACAAAGCAAAAGACATCCAGTCTGGCAACTCACAGCTGTGTTTAGTTGAAGCTTTACAGTAGCTTTCAAGTTAAGAAAAAATTCTCATGTGACTCTAATGCACTATTTTTCATCTTATTTAACCTTTGACATCATATCATTGGGAATTTGTGAATGTTCTTTCAAGGGTGAAGATACTGAAGAAGAAACATTTTAAAGTTCTTTGACAAAGGCCATGTCTTCAACAATGACTACCGCTTCTGTATTTTGCTATCTCAATGACTAAAAATAGCTGATAATTATAAATACGGGGTAGGATGGGAGCAATCGGAAATTCTCCATCACACTGGCAACCGTTGTGAAAAGCAAGAGGAATGTTGGAGCAAAAGAACTGCAAAGCAGACTGCAGAAACCGGCGCTGGGTGCAGAAGCCTTCTCTGTGCAGTGTCGGCAGCAGAATAGGGTTTGTCTCAGGGAGAGAAGGGCAGCAGAGCTCTCAGGGCTTCAGGTATTAGAGGCTGGATCTTACAGGTAGCCATTTCCTGTCAAATCCCTGTGCAAATGCAGGCATTTTGATTGCATTTCCCCATTGTGGGATTCTGTAGCACTTGCTGAGCATTGATGGAGCTCAGCCCTTTCAGGTATTCCTCTGTGCTAACCTCCTTGTGCAATCAGAAATGAGTTGGGGGAAGCCAACTACCTGCACTAAGCAGCTACAGAGGCATTATCAAAGCGAGCACTTCCATTTGCGCCAGTATACCTGAGACACTCTTGGCTTCTTAATTGAACTCCTGCAGTTAAGATACACACAGCTCTGGTGGCTCCTTATCCATCACCAGCCTGACTTCTGAAGAAAGGATCCCTAAGGTCTTGAGGTCAGCTTGTCATGTTTTAAAATAACAAAGAGTCTCGATGACTTTGTGGTCTTTGCTGGCAGAAAAGACTCAAGTTTTTAACATTGCACTATAAAAACAGACTATAAAGTTAAGCAAAGCAAGCTACAGGAAGTATTTTTTACAAAACTATCCCTTTGATATAAGTTAGAATTTGAGCTGAAAATCTAAACTGTGAATAAAACCAACCACTACAGTTAATGGGCCACACAAGCATAACAGTGGATGACAATCAAATTATGAAACCCCGGCTAATATCCTTACTTCAACTCTACACGGTGACCCTGTCCATGCTCTCATTGATTCATGAGATCTGTGAATATAATAAATCTTTACTGTTCCAGTTCCTCTTTACTGTTGGTGTTATTAAAGGACAGCGAATATGACTCGCATTTGAAGAATGGAAAGAAACTTTTTGTCTGGTTAGCTATTTTTAAAGAGCAAAGTTCTGATACATTTACTTAACTACTTGTCTCTGTCTTCAGGAGTCATTCAAATTAGGTCAGTGAATAACATGCTATTAGATGGAGAAGAGAATATCACACTCGCATTCAAGGAAAAACAGTTCTGAATATAGAAAGTACAATGATCTGGTTTTTAGTTTAAAAATGTCTGCTAGTGAACTTCCACCAGTGCAGTTTGTTTGGTTTTTGAGGAAGAAACAAAATAGCAGTATTAGAAGTTCATCTGTATTTGTCAGTGCAACAACTGACATATAATGATAAAAATTACAGTTATAGCTGGATGGGAAATCCATAACTAGAATGGTGTATTATACTCAGACGTTCAAAAATTTCTGAAAAATATCATGCATGCATCAAAAAGAAATCTATGCCAAAGTATAAGAGTCATATAACACAAGAATCTGGAATAATTAAAATGTTTGCAGACGTGAAAGTTTATATTTTAATGTCAGCATTTTTAACCATTTAACTTCACATGAAAGCACTCAGGAAAGACAAAAGATGACTGTAGATTGTGAAGATCCATATAGTCTATTCTGTTATCCATATGAATTTCTGAATATATGTCTAATGTTATAGAGAAGCAGAAGATATGTGTACTACCTTTATGTGTAGATGAGAAAGTCAGGCGGTTGAACTTCAAAATGAATGAACCAAAAGAAGAAAGATCACTGAACTTTTTCCTGAATAGTTTCAAAAGACACTGATTTGGTCTTTGATTCTAATTGTTTTCATGTGACAATTACAATTTTCTCACTTGTATCTCACTTTAACAGAACTCAGAAAGAAGTCAGCCTTAAAAAATATGGAGAGGGAGCACAAAGTAGGAAGTTTCTCATTGCTATACATTTTTTCTGGCTCCCCAGGTGAGCAGACACCATATTATCTGAGATGCAGTGATGACAGTGGTATCCCCCCTGTTCAGTTACAGATAGCAAAACAATCCTAGAAGCTGGATCTAAAATGTGTCCTTTCCTGTTATGTGTGGATATGGACATTGAATATAATGTGGAAAAAAGTACTGATGGTAAAATTGTAAGAGGAGAAAACAGTATTTTGACATTTGAGCATAATGATATTTTTGGGGGTAGAAGGGGGGAATGTATGTCTTTTTGTCCTTAGTTCTTCATTCCATTGGACGAGTATTGTTTGCACACAAATAATAACATTTATAATGTCCTTTCCAATAACTTTGTCATGCTTTGGCATCACGAGCTAAAAAAGGAAAGGACAAACCCTGAACACAGCAAGCCTACTGCTGGCACGCTATTCTTCCTGAGAAATAGAGTAAGTTCAAAAGTTTTAGTGATTTTGCATAAAACCACTGGTTTTGACTATTTCTAATATGAAAGATTCATGACTGTATGTCAAGAGAACTACATCAACTTCCCCAAAAAAGTGAAACCCATTGATTGAAAAGTACAATCAGTTTGTTAAAAGTGGTAACAATTCCACCACCAGATGACAGCACTGTTTATTACTAACCTCTTTTTGAGGGTTTCAGCCCTCCCTCATTTTGAAAACAAACTGTACCAAGGTGTGAACCCCTCAGCCCACATACTGCAAGAACAGGGGAAACAAAGCCGGTGGCATAAGGTGGTTTGGTGAGGTAGTCACATCAGGGAGGCTAATCTGTTTGACAAGTTATTTTAAGCCTGCAAAGGGTTATAGCTGCTGTAAAGACACAGACAAAACCAGCTTCAGCCTAAGAAATGTGCTTTCTATTGCTTTCCTCAGTCTGAGAATGATAAAGAGGGCAAGGGGGGAAGCTTTCAAAGTACGCATCTTAGGTTCAGCTTCACAACACGATTTTTGTGAAATCAAGGCAGCAACATCATTTTGAGCCATCTTAGGAGCTGGCCACAAAGTGTGCTTTCAATACAGGAGGAGCAGATTGGGTTAGCTGACAGCAGTAGGTGACATTTCCGTCAAAAACAGAAATGGCACATCAAGGATACCTATATGAGAGGGGGAAAAAAGTAACAAAAATATTTTATATCAGTTGTTAAGAGCATGTTTTTAAATCCTCCTGGTCCATTTTGTCTTCAAATGTTTTGTGGCTGCAAGTGGCAATGAGTCTGACCACGCTCGTGCTTCAGGATGCTGTTGGCACACTGCTTATGGGGGTAGCAAACATTACCTTCGGTGCTTGAACACCAGTTACAGATCAGTGTGTTCTTTTGGCAATACAGTTCCACTTATGTTCTGACAGTAGTAACACTGGATTTACAGTGCAGTAACTATGCAGTCCTTGAAACATTTTAGCAATTTAATAAGATTTATTTTTGCCACTATTCTTACAAATAAGAGTTCAATAAAGAGCCTAGCTTTTAGTGAAAAAACACCAAATATTACTAGAAATGATAACATATAATTTTTTATTTAAAATTGTGAAATTTATTTTGAGGAATCTTTTCTGAACTAGTTTTGCATGTTTGAGTCTGAAAAGATACTTTTCAGCCTAACACTGACAAATATCTGCTGAAGAGGTGAAGGGAAGGTGAGAATTCATTCAGAGAACATTTGCAGAGTGCAAGGTCCCAAACACATGCTTTGCTGAACTCCACAGCTGACTGGAAATCTCACAAAAATAGCATAATTGTTGCTTTCAGTACCAAACTGAGCAAGCAGCCTTGCCTTTTGACAAGTGTTTAAACTAATCTTAGTCCACATCATGTTCCATTCAGCAGTAACTCAATTGGCAAAAAAAAAAATTTAAAATATTAATACCACTTCTAATGTAAAATAGATCAAAATTCAGTTCTTTTTATAATTACTAAAACTATGAAATCAGCTTTTAAGTACCTCTAGAACAAGAACTGCTGTAAAAACACTGTAAATAGAATCAAATGCCAGCCTAGGAGAAACAAGTACACGTCCTTCAGTGTTAGAATGGTACTTCACAGCATTTTTGTTTCAATTCAGGTACAGCAAACATTTGTGGATTAGACACTACAGAATAGGAGCTGGAGGAGTGGTGTTAAGGTAAGCTTAAACTACTCAACAATTTTCAGCCAATATCCACTAAATAAAAACATGTTAATTAACAAAAGATGATTGATTTTTTGGGGATTAATCAAGAGAAAGTCCCACTCAGTTTAAATGAGAGTTCTGTGTGAATATGGAATTAAAGATTACTACTGGTAAGTCATTATTAAGAGCATTAATTATAAGCTGTATTGTACAGAGCAAGTCTTTCAAATGCAACAGTCCTAATGTGGAAAGGAATGTACAAGTTCAAAATAAGTTAGAATTGCCTAGAAAAATGATTGTCATTGCTATGTATCTGTATGAAATCTTTGTGCCCTAAAATGTTTAGGGGCAAAGGTTTTTTAGTTGAAAGTAACAATATTTAATAATGATACCAGTATTTTAAAGAGTCTTCAGCATGTTACTACAGAACTTTCATCAGGAAAACATATCACCATTTTTAAGGCAACAAAGTGGTGTGCTGTGAATGTTAACACTAAGATTTAGTAAGTGAGTGTAGTGGTACTAACAAATTTATTTAATTATCAAGTGAATTAATTAGCATTTTTCAGCATAGACAGTAGGCTATGTTATGGAAAGTAGGAAAACTGTAGTCTCTTTGGTCTGCCTTAAGAAGATGGCAGATAAAGCTGTGACTCTGTCACACAGGCAAAATAAAGCAGGAACCGATTAGCCTGATTTTCATCACACAGTTAAAGTGCAGAAACATTGGTTTGCCAGCATAGTTACCTACCGGCAGTAGCTGCATTTTTATCAGTTTTATCACCTCTACAAAACAGCATTGCCCCAGAGCCCAGGAACCTGAACACCAGCAGAGCAAACAAGAAAAGACTAGTACAAATCTGACCATGAATAATGTATGTCACTGTGTATATACAGTTGGTTCGAGGGAGAAAAAGGAGAAGTGGTTTGTAAGGGTATTTCCTTAACTCTGGCTGGAACTTCAGTTAAAGAAGAAGAAATGATACAGCACTTTTAGGGGAAGGGACTTTCTATCTGTATCTTAAATGTATTATTAACTGAAGAATAGATGCTGGAAGAAATCAATAGCATAATAGTATGGCCATGTTAACAGTTTCTTTCAATTGGTTTATCAATTTGTCTCCACTGTTGCCATTCAAAAGGCCACAAATCCCAAACACAGAAGCAGAACTCTTCCTACAACAGTCTTATTATTATAATCTAGAATGACCTAATTATCTTCAACATCAAACACTAGGGTAATTCTCAATCCAGTTCACAGTCCCAGTTTGTTCAGCACTGTTTCAAAGTAGTTTAACAACACAATTTACTGGGATTTACTTGGGCTCATCATCTTCTCCTTGGCTGCATGTAGAGCATACACGTAAGACAGTTACATTTTGGTAACACCCTTATTTTTCTCAGTCAAGTCCAGATTTTATTCTTATATTGGTGGCCCTCAGGACCATCCTGCTGATTTAACAGGTGCTTAGGGACATGGTTTAGTGGTGGTTTTGGCAGCATTAGGTTAATGGTTGATCTCAATGATCTTAAAGGTCCCTTCCTACTTGGATGATTCTACGATTCTATTCTATAAATGCTTGCCAGAAGGGAGGAAGGCTTTCTTACAGAACTCTGACAGAAAGGACAACACAGCTAAAAGTGGCTTTAGAAACTCAATGATCTTTGAGGTCCCTTTCAACTCTAACCATTCTATGATTCTAGACTATAGCTGTGCTGGTCTCTAAACTGTTTGCTTGCCTTGTCTCTCCTTCTTTGACCACAGCTGCTCGGGTGCACAGCTTACTGTTACAGTCATGATGGTCTCTATAATGGGCAAGAGTATCCCTCCCTAAAGATTATGAAATTCTGCTACTTGAAGTGCAGAATTCCTGCTATCCCTCCCTAGAGCTTGATCTCTAGTAGAAGAATTTAGTTTGTCATGTTAATTTGTGAGTCTCTAGGCAAGCAAAATCTAACCCGCATTTTCAATTTCTGAAGCAAGATTTTCATGTCAACTACTAAAGTTTCGTTTTCACTTCCAATGGTACACTTTACATTATTGCTGATTTTTCTGCCTTCAAAAACATCTATAGTACAGTTGAGTTGAAATTTACATTTGACAGGGAAAGTGAAAACACCCTTTTCAACTATATCACCAACCCCCTTTTCTTTTGGCACGATGGAAAGTTTTTATGGATGGTTTCCATAAACCTTGAATGAAAAACTAAGCATCAGTACCAGTGGAGAATATTCATGTCAGTTGAGATTTGCATATAGCATTATCCTCCTATTTTCTGAAAGGCTTTCAGGCAATGTTCAGAGTAGCAGAAAGAACAGAAAATACTGAGTCAGGATGAATAGGTGCAAAACAAGAACTGGATTTGATACAATTATGAAAGAGGGAAACACTGTGACTAAGAAAAATTAGAAAAGTTAGACCAACTGGCTAGATTAGGTTGATAATGTAAGTAGAAAAAAATTAGGGCTCTATAAAAAGCTGCCAGAAGACTAAGCAATGTAAAGAACATTAAGTTCAGTTTCTACTTAGAAGATATTTTGGGTATCCTTCTATTCCTAGCCAGACTACCTGAATGAAAAATTAAAGCTCTTCACCAAGAAAATAAGTAGAATAAAACTATGAAGGAAAAGAAAGGTGTATTTGACATCATAATGAAAACTAAACAATCTTAAAAAAAAAGAAAAGGAAAATCAAGCTAAGGCAATTACACAAGCTGCAAAGTAGAAAAAACAGTAAGAAGCAGAGAATACTGAAACATAAGAAGAAATTTAGACCCTGTTCTAGTTTTCTAGTGGATAGTTTACTCAAGTGCCAAATCTGAAACTGGCCCTGGCAGTAAGTGGCACAAAGCAGTGCTGCCTATAACAAACAGGATGGATTGGAGTTTCCAGCTTGGCACAAGAAAATATCATGGATGTTTATGTAGAAGGTGTGTTTAACTATTAAGCAAATCAAAGAAATAAAGAGTGTTCAACAAGAAAACAAGCCTGGATGTAGAAAATCCTGATTAGCTCACTTTCTGTCTTTGCACAGAACAAAAGGTCCTGATGTTACAGCTGAAGAGGCCACAGAAGAACATCAGTCAGAAAGTCGCTTACCAGCCTGGATTGTGGACCATACAAAAGACTATCAGCAAAACAAGAAACAGTGTTACTCTCAGCAGAATCTTTTGATCATCTTAGGGATCCAAAGCAGACCTGGTTGGTTTTTCACTAGGGTCTTCAAGATGGAAAAGTTTGGATCAGACAGTGAAATGGCAAGAAAAACAAAGTTATAACTGCTTTATTAAAACCTATCCCATTCCATCATCCCTCACAGATAAGTTGGCAGTACCAGCTGTAAAGTTTCACTATTCAGAGGATGTACACAGAAACTTACCTGAAATGGATTTTAGGTCAAAGTGTGCAAGGTGTGTCCACTGTACAAAAGCTACATCCACTGTGCAAAAGCTGCCATGGATGGGAGGGGACAGGTATCTCATGGAAGAGCAGCCTGGGGTAGCAGCTACTTTGGTTATTAACCATACTTAAAACACTGAGAAGTGAGGGACCTAAGGATGGGATTTTTTTGGCTGAGGATAAAATAAAAGCCACAGAAAACTCCATCGTAAACATTTATTCTCTCAGTCCCAATATGCAGATCTCAAGTTCAGTGTACCAGGTGTCCAGTAATGCTTGAATTTAGACTTCAATAATGAGTGTGTGTCAGAGAGATGAACATGGATATTATTCCTGAACATGAATATATTTCCTAAACCTACCCTTAAAGCCTACCGTATATAAGGTCTGATATAAGACACCCTGGGTTTCCCTTGATGTGACAGATAGAGAAAAAAGTCTTTGCATAGAAGGAAGACAAGTTAAAATGACTCGTGGTACCAATGTCTGGTGTAGAGTCAAATTCTAACTCTTTTTAATGTAGGCTTCAGATCTGGACACTGACTCTGAAGAAAATGCATGGAGGGTAAGAGAAAGAGAAAAGCATATGAAGGTGAAAACAGAGGATTACAATAAGAAGTAGCCTGCAGAGCACAAGAAAATAGAAGTCTACCTATAAGCCTTCATATATAGAGATCATTCACACTCTCATCAATGGCATAAAGTCCAGGTTCTGTTTTACAGCTGTAGTGTAAAACCAATCAGTTTTAAAATAGAGTATATATAGTACTGCAGCTTAAAATAGAGTATATATAGTA
>VZRU01010451.1:446676-515955 GCA_013398155.1 Pedionomus torquatus
AAAAAAAAAAAAAAAAAGACTAAGGCATTTTATTTTTCAAGATTAGACATATGACTTTGAAGGTAAATTTCAAAATTCAGTTTTTTCTCTTCTGTAATAACCAGTTAATCCCTGTTCGTAGACTGACAGTTTATGGACAACACTAGACACACAAGCATTTTCTTACTAGTAAAAGATTTATTCTCCCAGAGAAAATTCCGTCTAGGCATTCTAGGTTGCTTTTCCTTTTTTTTTTTTTTTTTTTTTTTGGTTGTTGTTAAACTAGTGAAATATATTTGCTCTTCTCTATTAGCAATGTAAATACCCATGCAGGGTAGTTTTTCATCTATAAGGGATCGACAAGAGTGTATGAAAATCTGGATATACACTCTCATTTTGTCCTTTTATTGATAGAACTTGATGTTTCTCTCCTTAACTAGAAATGTCTTGCCTGCTCATGTTTATGCAAAACAGATTTTTTTGGAAGAGAAGTACTGTAACATCAGAAGGAAACATCAAAGGACTAGTGGCACCATCTTAAGGCTTTTATCAAAGTAGTGAGAGAATGCATTAAAGCAACAATATATGTAGCTTACAAATGATAGGACTATCAAATTCAACAGTATGTCTGACAAACATAGAGGACATGTATTACATGCATTCTTTGTTTTAAAGAAAGACTTGAACCGTGGTTTTGCTTTCAAAACTGTGAGAGAATTATAAAAAAATATTTAAGCTTGGGTCTCTACGTTGTGTCAATCAATGCAGCTGCAGTGGAGTCAAAGGCAGCCAAGCCCACTTGCACCTGATGACAAGTTACATTTTGATATTTTTTTAAAGTCAGTGTCTTCAACACACACATAAAAATATCTATTTTGGGCTTTTTATTTCTATCCACTTTTGTACCTATATATGAGTTGAGGAAGAGAGTATTGGGTCTAATGAATAAGAAGTGTAGATAACTCTAGTAGCTCTGAATAATTCTGTTACTAAGTGGTAGAGTGTGCCCACAAAATGTCTTTCTGTCAACCCTGCTTCCTGAATGTATTTCAAGAATCTCTAAAGTGTCTTCATTTATTAGGAGAATGTTATTTGTTGTTTCCTATTTATTCCTAAAATTTGCATTTAAAAAGCTTTGTTTATACAAGTGACAGAACCACCATCATGATAAAAGCTCCAGAACTGAATGATTTATACACAGCCTCACCTCAATCCCAACCCCTGTGTGGAGCACAGCTGCCTGTTCTATTCAAATTTGTGGCTTTTGCAGCCTGCAGCAGGACAAAAACAGATTATGGCTCTACCCCAGGGAGACATGGCTCCTCTCCCAGTCCCTGCACCGGTAGTTGGCTATGAGTCCCAGCTAACTCCAAAGCCAGACACTGCAACTCGTGGTCCCAGGAAGCCCATCGACTGCACCTAAAATTTCACTAATGGTCACAGCTATTAATATGCAAAAAGACTTCATATGCTGGTGGATAGCATCCATTCACCAGTTTTACAACTGAAATAACTGGGACTTCATATAAAGCTAGTTCATATAGGGCTGGGATTAAAACCTAGCTCTGCTGCACATGTGTGTGTACATATACATTTATTTTTTTTCCCTAAAAGTATAGTCTCAGCCACAATGTCATTCTGAGAATTTAGAAGTAAACCTGCCCCTTGTAGCAGCCAGATGACATACAGAGAGGTGTGGGAATAACTAATTTCCATAATAAGACATCTGTCCATTCAGTTTATGAGATGAGTTCATGTTAAAAAAAAATGTTCTGGGTCTAATTATTTCAAATTATTCCTGTTGGATCATTATTATAGCACTTATATTTTCTAGAACCACTGAACCCTGGTCAAGAAGGACAAGGAATAGATAAGAACTGTTCAGCATCCCTCTAATCCCTCTGCATGTCTGCTTCACCCCCCAGTGATGTGGCATCAGTGTGTTGCTCTGTGTAGGGTGATATAGGGATGCTGAGCAGCTGCTTTTTATTGATTTGCAGCTCTTACAACATGTTCTGTGGATCTGCAGGCCCTAAGTTCACAGGAAGCTGCTAATCCATGTGGAGATAAAAAGCAATGGATAAAAATTAGAATAGTGACTCTGAAATAATAGACAGAATCACAAACTTCAGCTGCTGCAGTTTTATTGCAAAACATAGAATTTAGGGGAAAAAAATCTGATTATCCATCTTTACTGCATCATTTCTATTTGTTTTTGAATATGAGCACTCTGTTTTTCAGTATAAAAGGTGACAGAGTTAGGCTGCATTCGAAGCAGGCAGCAACGCCTGTACAGCCAGAGAGCAGAAGGCCAAAATTCAGAAAGCAGTTATTATTCTTGAAAGCATAACTCTGAAGCTCATGGGAAAACAAGGACATTTGCTTCTATGCATCAGGTCCCCAGACTGATTAATGCTCACTACAGCAGAGATTTATGATTTTTCCTTTCTAATAGCTCTTCCGTGAGCCCAATAGAGTATGATTTTTGTACATCCTAACTGTCTCATCACAAGCTCTCCACCCATTTATATTACTTCCAAATGTCAGCAGGCCAAAGCTGTCCATTATACCTTATTATTATTTATTTATTGCATTATAGCAGCAGGGAGAAGTGATGTTAACAGCACAAGCAAGGAAAGAAATGAGGTTCCTGCTCACCACCAGCACTTATGTCTAACTCCTGCATCTTGGCAGCCCACCACCTGTAACCTGCTCGATCCATGCAGCTGCACACCCATGTGTGGACACTCAGTAGCCACCTCGCTCCTAACAGCCTTTAATACACCAGAAACTCCTCAACCTGTATATTTCACAAACTCAGAATAAAATTTCAGGTTTTGCCCCATGCTGCAGGTTGCTCAGGAGGCACAATCAACCACCAACCTTACAATGTGGCAGATTTCCTGCTTTTTGTACATGACTGAAGGTTTTTGATCTCCTGGAGTGCAACTCTGATTTTGAAATAAACTCTGAAAGTTCTGTTTCTGTAATACTGGTAAAAATCCAATATATAAAAACGTCTTTGTTAGAACTGAGGAAGTCAAAAGGGCTGAAAAATTTGACAAACACCCATTTCTCTCTCTCTATTGGCTATCTTGATTAGGATCTCATAGATTTATGAAAGAAGTAATAATAAATACAGGTCCAACCTTACAAGAAAAAATCAGGAATGAGAGATGGGGTATATGCATTCATTGCCTATTAATTGCCTTGCTATATGGCCCTCTGTGCTTGTGGGAAGTTATGTTTTAGAAACATTCATGCAGATATCCAGCAGAGAGCATGATACTCTTTTTAGTTGGCTTACCCATACACCTGCAACAGCTAATGAAATAATGTCAAATTTTTATGAATATTCAGAGTGCTTTTGTTAATAAAAAATAGAAGGCATTATAATAGCCAGCCATTGTGTAGGCTGGCACCAACTGTTCAACTTTTCTAAGAGAAAAAAAATTAATTGTGTGTGAATTGTATTGCTCATGAAAGTGAGACAGATGTAGGAAGAAGGCAACCAGACACCACAAACACTTGCATCTCAGCTCAGGCTCCACCTGGAACACCAGTTGTTCAATTACCGGGGCTTATCTCTACAGTCCATGCAGCCTCATGCAGCATTGGCACAGTAGGACTGCGTGGCTAAGGACTAGTTGATATATGCAGGCAATTTTTCAAAACTACAGCAGGTTTGTAGAACTGCCTCTGTCAATGCAGGAAATCTAAAACAATAGCACTCAATAAGACTGAGACCAAAATAAAAATCCTGCTTTCCTTTTATGGATTAGTCTAGATCCAAAGTGTTATGCGGAGTTTTACATTCCTGCAACAAGTATATCAACAGGGATAGGGTTCCTACATGTATCTAAGAAGTATGGTAAACATACAAAGGCACAGTGACAGACTCCTACTTAAGTCTGGCTTTGTTCTGCTAGGGCAAGCAGAGTGGCTAAGCTGCTGTTTGTGAAAAAGACTGTTTCCAGCAGCCTCACTTGCCACGCAAAGGGTGGTTTTAATTTTTAGATTAGTTTATTTCATTTTATTTGTTTATATTTAGATGAGTTTATTAATGTACCTGAATTCTGAATTCAGATACATAAAGGATTGCAGATATCACCCAGCTGAGCAGGCATTGTCTAATTTGAAGACACCTGCTATCCCTTTTCCCCTTCACCTTGCCTTCCAAATGAAAGTCCTGCCCCTGAGCACAGAGCAAAAGCAGACAGACGTTTAGAATGTTCAGAAGATGATTTTTTTTTTTCTAATTGTGTCTTAAACACTTATCAGAATTCCTCATTGGGAGTGAGTGAACTGAGTTAAATTGCAATGATGTAATTAAGAAACGTCCTATTACACAAAAAGCCCTAATCAACAATTCTGTTTAAATGAAAGTGTCTATTATTGGTGGGTTTGTCTCTTTTTCTGACATTTTCCACAAATATTCTTCCTGTACAGGCCCTCTTTTTAGATCCAGCTCTACCATGGCACTGGTAATAGTTCCCCTAACGGGAGGTGACCAAGCTGTAGGGCTTGTCAACACAGCCTTTATTCAGCCACAACAGAAAAAAATTCCTTTCCATCTTTGTGCTCAGTAAAGAATGAGTAACTGCAATGATAATATTAAATTGTAATTTATAATGAGTATATATGAAATATACAAACACTTATGTATGTATTTCTCTGTTTCTTAATCTTGCCCTCCTAGAGACAGGCAGACACACTGAGAGCTTTTAAAGCAGAATAAAAAGCCTTGGAGTTTATCTCCATGCACTTGATTTTCTCATGTCATTCTATTAATTAATCTTATTGGCTTCAACATGTATTTTTTATATCCTGAAATGAAAAAGTGAGGCTTCATACAATTACTTATATTTCTAAATTAGCTTTTCCTTCAAATTGAGACAAAAGTCTGCCTTCTTTGCGTGTTTCAAATTATGAGTTCAGCTCCCTTCTCACTCTTACCACTTTTCTATCAGTGGAACTTTGTAGACAACAAAAGCTCTCTCAAAGCAGGGCAGGAGGAGTCAGCCCAACAAATTAGTCCATGGCCACAACTAAGAAACTTGCAAAACCCAGCGTTAATGAGCATAAGACATCTAAATAAACCACACCCGAATCCCTGAAGTAAGTACATAGATCCACTAGCTCCTCATGCAGTCAACACTGTGAGGCGGGTCAAGCACTATTTAAATTCCTACAGGACGCTGACTCACACATGGAAATAATAATCCTGAAATCACTTCATTGAATCATAGAATGGTTTGGATTGGAAGGGACCTTTAAAGGTCATCTAGTTCAACATCCCAGAAATGAGCAGGGCCATCTTCAACTAGATCAGGTTGCTCGGAGTCCCGTCCAACCCGACCTGGAATGTCATCTACCACCTCTCTGTGCAACCTCAGGAACACCTCTGTCTAGGTTTCTAAGTGTGAACTTAGAGGCGGAAGTCTGGATATAAGACAATCTTGGCTCATACCTTAAAGATCATGTGCAGACATGGCACATGAAGCTAGTGTTAAATACAGGTTTCTGCTCCACTAAACATCTGTTTATGAACCTACAGAGTGTGTTTTGAATTTCTTAGTCAAAATTAATAATTAGAACACTAATTCTCATAGAATCAAATGACCTGTAACATGAATTGTATGATAGTGTTCATTAGATTTTGTTTTGGTTTAACCCTGCTAAACGAGAAGATACACACACTTTAAAAAAAAAATACCACCACATAGCACTGATGTTCAAGGCAGAGCACAAAGGCCATTGTAGGAGAACAAAGTCAGGATGAGTCTCTGACCCTCTTTGTCCTGAGTGTAGCCAGCAGCTTCATGTTCTGTAGGGACACAAGTGCTTTAAGGAAAGGTGAGAGTCAGCAGAAAGAGGAGCAGAGTGTCGGTCTTCACCATGCAAGGAGAAGTGACTGTTTGATGCAGACTGACGAAAATTCCTCTGGATACTACATACAGCAACTACCTGGCTTTGCTCAGCTCTTATGCAAGCTTTCAATCCCACTGTTAATTATTAGGAGGATTGCAATAGTTAAACAATTTATTAGTTCTTAGCATGTTATATTATCATGGTCTTTGTAGGACTACTTGAAATATCGCTTCCACCAGTTGTAAATATATTTTTCTAGAGACATTAGTGTAATTTGAAAAGCAATGTGTTTGTCATGTCACATCATCAGAACAAGAGATCTCTATTCCATTCCCCGGTTGGATCACGCCTTTTAAAGTTCTTAATTTTGGGGCAAGACAGTAAAAACTGATTCCTAAATATACTCTAAGCACTATTGTGGATCTGTGTTTCAATCCTATCTCATGAATTATATATATATACATACATCTCTAACTAAAGTTTGGTTTGGTCATTTATCCTTCAATTCCTATGTTTTCTGGAATCAGGCTCAGTTTAGGCACCTTACACAAACATAAAAATTAGAAAAAGTAGTACAACTTATCTACTTGTTTCAAACGGTGTCCATTTTCATGTATCCAGGAAAAGGAAGGGAAATTATATGTCATGAGAATAGTCATACAGACAATCCAAATAACCATGGGATTCACTGAGCTGAAAGTTGGTGACTGGAATTTCCAGCTGGAAGTGAATGATGGTGGAATAGGAAGTTCTGAATAGGAGCTCTCTGAAGACTCTAATGTTCCATAAAACTCAGTTAAGAATATTCCTCACTTCCACAAAGCCTGCACATCTGCATGGATGAATTCTACAGGCATATAAAGTTGTGTTTATAAACCTTAAATAACAACATTTATAAGATATTTTTAATTTCCTTAACAGTTTTCCTTGCACCTCTTTGATAAAAAGGAGCAAAAAAGCACTGCTACTCCAGACTTCCAGGACCTGCTGAATATGTATTTCTTTGAAACTATCTTATTTAATTTCATTTAATAAAGTTGTTGACATTTTCCAAATATGAAATTGTGATTATCCTCCTTGTCACAGGCAACTCTAACATAAAAATGTAACATAATTTCTCCTCAGCTAATGTTCAAAATAAATCTAATTGCAATGGTATGAATTCAGAAATAGCAATGGGGAGAAAAAATAAAGAAGTCAATAGAATTAACATTAAAAAGATCTTTAAAATTAAAGTCCGGGGAGGGGGGAAGATACAAAAATATTTGTGCATAAAAATAGTCAATTTTAAACAATATTTGAATAACCAGAAAACAAATTGTTTCAATCACTTTCAGACATAAATGGTTATGTTCATTTCAAAAAATTGAATTTACAAGAATTAAGTTTTATCATTATGTATGAGGTTACATTATTAAATATAACAGGAAATCCACAGTTTGGATCTGACCCGGTGGAAAGGCTTTTTATCATTTAAATATGATTTGAAAGAGGGGGAGGCTCTCCCATATGTTACTGTGTTGTATTTCATCTTTAATTTAACCCTTTGAGTATTTTGCAGAATGATCAGGAGTCATGTGCATCAAAGACAAATTTGATTGATCCAGTTTGGTTAAAAAGTAGGAATATTTCAACTTGCCACCATGCTAGTAGCCATAAAGATAAATTAAAAATCCTGTTGGTGTTTATAATTGGTTCTTTTAAGAAGTTCATTATAAAGCATAAGAAGATACAGACCTGATAAAACATCTGCAGGCACCAAGGTAAAACATATGGTCCCTTTACCTATGAGAGCCACAGACACTTCCAGAATTACTCACTCCTCAGGGGACACAGACAGTATTTAAGTTCTGGCTTCTCTCAGTGAACATTTTAAGAAAGAATAACTTGCTTTCCACCTGCTGAACAGCTCACGAGTACTCTGAGCAGCAATCCCCACAGCATCCACTCTGAGAATGAACAGAAAACACCCAGAGGCATTTGGCAGACACTTCCACAGTCAATCCTAGCTGCCTCGTGGTTCCCTAAGTAGACTGAAAACAGCTCCACTTTCTGTGGTAGCAGCCTCACACCCATCACCACCCACCTCGAGACAACCCTCTTTGAGTTCTCAAGGAGGTATCTGGGTCGAGTACTCAAGGATCTCAAGTAACCAGATACCAGTAGTGAAAATTATGTTAGTTCAGACATCCTGCAACTTTTACAGAAAAAGAACTTGAAAATTACAGTGGAAAGTCTTTGTTTTATCATAATTAAATATATTAATGCCAGCAAGCTACAGATGCTGTCAATTATATGGTCTTGGAGTTATCTCACATGAGTAAGGTAAATGACCATCCCCATCTTTGTATGCTGGTCACATTAGCAGAGATCATGACTTGCTATAACTCATTTCATTACATCCTGAGATATAGTAGCTGGGTATCTGGATCCCTTTAATTAAAGTTTATATGGCATCATAATTTATACAACCAAAATTTCAGCTGTCTTTACCAAAGTTCTGCAAGAAAGATAGCCTAACATTAGCAATTAAAACTGAACAGAGGCCACCCTTAGTTTGACTTGACAGTGGACTCTAAGAAAAAGTAGTCTGAGTCATGCCATTATTGCTCAAAGTCATTACATTTCACTGTCTTATTTTTAGACTTTTTTTTTTTTTTTTAAATAGATGTTAAACCCAGAGACTGAAGATTTAGGAAAGTTAAGATAAAAGTTTTTCATTAGAAGACTCATATTAGAATACGGAGGCAAAATTTACTTGATTCACAGGTTAAATTTTTTTAGGTAAACATCTGGAAGGAATGTTGATGTTTTTAAATCAAATCAACATCATTCTTTTTACTTCATTCTGCAAATTGTTCCCAATTCTCATCTTTTGAATCATTCATGTTTCTGTTGATTGGTGAATTGCCTGGTTCTGAAACTTTTATCATTTTGTTTCTGCTTTCCCTCCCTTTTTTCCCAGTGTGGAACACATCTAATATTGAGGATTGTCACTATTGTACACTAACTCCTTGTATCTACATTCAAATACCATCTATGATGCGGATAAAGCAATTGCATTTCTGCAAGAAACAAAATTAAAGTAATATTTCATGCTTGTTAGGCATATTGATTACATTTAACCAATGGAAATTAAGAAGAGAAAGAATACAAAGTGATGTGAATGGTATTTCCACAGTTCCAACCTATAACCTGCGTACTATATATAAATTTCCACTTACAGCACTGTCATCATCAGTTTACTTAATCAGAAAAAATAGTTTCCCTTGTTTATTTGGCCATTTTCAAATCAGTACAAGTGAGAGCAGCTGCAGTAAAGTCCGTTGCTGAACTGGCTTGCAGTGGAGCTGCATTTCGCTTACCGCATCCATGAAACTGGCTCTGAAACTGGCTGCAAAACAGGCTGAACCTTATTTTGAGAGTCTGATTACCTTGCAAAACTTTCAGCACTTCCTTTTTTGGATTAGGCTGTGAAGCATGAGAAGTCTCATCTCATTCTTCCTTCTTCTTTTCCCCACTTGGAGGCTTTCAGCTATTGCTTAAGACTGACTTAACAAGGAAGCTCAGAAGAGCATGGCAAATATTTTTTATATATACTAGATTAAAACGGATTCAGAATTTTGTCTCAGGATGGCAAGGGTGTAGTCCCATGCCATGACTGAGGGGCTGGATTACTTTGACCAATTCCTGTCACCTGTCTGTGCTCCCCTTTCGCTTGCCTTCCTTAGAAAAATGGTAAATTCTTCAAGACAAGCCCTATTTCTTGCCATACATTTTTACCTGACAGGATTCCAAAGTTTAGACACTTCAAAGTTAGACGTGTCTATCTGAGATGATCCTCTTACAGGAGAGAAATCTCCAGGAGGTGATTTGTTTCACTAACCATAGACAGCTAACTGAGGACTGCACAGAGGTCTCCTGAGCTCCCTCCTCTGTTGTGAAGGCAATGTGGCACTGGCAGCTCAGGGTGAGACCCTGAAGGAATGAACATGGACATAAGAGTAGATGAAGTCTCTATTACAGCCAGTGTAGCCATTTAAACATTTAATACAACCCTAAGTAAAGTTCTATCTAAATTTGGTGGGATTTGCTTTAGTTGAGCAGATTTACTCTTTATTTCAAAGTCACAATTCATTAAACACTCAAAAGGGGGAAAATTATTTTGTGCTGCAATATCTCACTTCATCACCTCTGCACACCCAGCTGGCACATCCAGGGGGGTGAAGAGGGGGATTCCACTTCTGCAAAGGGAAGCAGCTGGACTGAACAACCTCTGAAGAAGGGAGGCTTTGAAATACCATGTGCAACTGAGGAAAACAAGTGTTTCCCACAATATGTGTCACATAAAACTCAAGAAGCTTCCCCTTAGCCCACTTTTTTTTTTTTTTTTTTTCCTGAAGGAACATCAAACCAACTGGTTTTCAATGCACCTATATAGTCTCTGCCAAGATGAAAAGTTAATAGGTCCCAATGGACATGACTGCTTGATCAGCAAGGTTATTTTGCACTTGGCTGTGCCTAGTTTTGCAAGCACTTCTTTACTGAACCTTGGTATAATTATCACTTGCAGGAAAGAGTTTGTTCAGTTCCCAACCTTGTGCTGACAACAGCCTGCAGCCATGTGCTGCTACCCCAGCTTTCACAACTGAGCAGAATCTGTCCCATCGGAACAAGGCCAGTTACAGACAGATGCGACCACGGCTTTGCTCAGGCCAGGTTACCTATCATCTAGATAGGCAGCATACAAGCACAGCCCCAACAACTTGCCAAAAGTAAGAGAATGACCATTAAAACAAAACCTGGGCCTCTGCCCACTTGCTCACCACTTCAAGGTAGCTTTGAAGCACTCCAGTGACACAACTCTCTTATGCGTTTTTGCTGAAGGATCCTCATAGCAATGTTCCCTTTCTCTTTGAGTGCAGGGAAAGCAGCATATACTGAGAAATATACTGTCTTGTGCACTGGGAGTACAGCTCTGTTAACATGAATCAACTTAGAGGGATGGATTAAAATACAACACACCAGGGCAAAACACAGCTCAAGGGCACCCTTGCCTTTTTACTGACTTTCTAATTTGCACCTTCCTTGTATTAAATACATTTTCATTTACACACTTACATTCACCCAACATGACTAGTTACCCTAGAGCACAGTATGTAAGGATATCTCAAGTAAGTGCTATTTCCCAAATTGGTGATCAGCAAAGGTGTTGGACATTCCTGAAGTTGAGGAACATGTAGTAGGTCAATATGAAGAGAACAAAATGGTTTAAAATCTAACCTTGTTACCATTTGGTTTTGGTTTTTTTCCTATATTTCTCCCACAGAAATGCATGTCAGTCCCAGAAGATGAGTTTTGGATTAAATTAGAGAGTTGTTTCCTGGTTATGCCTAAAACAAACAGGTTGATTGCTCTGTGTTAGATCTTGTTTCTCCACACTAAGAACTGGCTTAGCCCAGATGCCAAACTTTTAGAACAACTCATGTAAGAAGAGCAAACTAGGAGAAGCTTTATAATATGACTTCAGATAAATCAGTTGGGACTTTTTTAATTTACCTTGATTTAAAATTAGGCATCTAAATTAGTACTCGGTCTTGACAGCTGCCACCGTAGTACCAGAGAACCTCTGTGTATAGCTCTCCAAACGTCACTTGCTCCCCTCAGCATTGCAAGGAACGCACTGACTTTGATGTGAAATTATATATTCAGGATATTCTTGTGAGAAACAAAGAAGTGACTCAAGAATGCTAGTCTCCACTGATCTTATTGTAGACCATGCTCTTAAATCCCTTCCAGGCTTTGAAAATTCATCTACATTTTGGACATACAAATTTCAGAGATTTGCCCATGACCACGGAGGCAAAAAGATCAAGTATGGTTAAATTCTTTAGATACCAAATAGTAATTATAGGTTCAGGGGACAGAAGGGTGTTATTGTTTTTTTCTTTACATCAGTGGGTTTTATTTTCCTTTCCCTTGGGGTCAAACTGTCTACATCTAGAATCAAATTTTCATGGTGGAGAGTTTAATTATGAATGAATATATCTGTCTGTACGTCTATGTTAAGTCCATACATACATGATGAAGTTCTAGAATTATTTCATATTTAATTACAAAATAGATGATGGGAAGGGGTAAACAGCATGAATTTGCTCTGAATTCGCCAGCAAAACTTCCACTGAATTCAACAGAAGCTTTGTGTAAATAAGCAGTAAAGAGGACACACAGTTTTATATAGAGCAGCAAATTCAATTTTAGAAAACAGGGAAGCGAAATCTTCTTGTGTCCTCAGAAAGCAATTTATTAAGTTAATGGTCTAACTTAAACCCAGTTAGCTATGGTGCAATGCTATGGCTATAGAAATACAATAGTTTAACTGTAATGTAGTCCAAATCCAGATGGCATTGAACATATCATGTTAACCAACCAGTTCCGGCCTCAAAAATACACCGCAAGTTCAATGACAGTTAAAACAGGAGCATTAAAATCAATTATTAATGAGTACACAACTAAGCCCTGTTATGCAGTTGCTGCAGTCTCACACCCCTGCTGGGAAGCAGGATGCTGCCAGCCAGGCTGGGATGGGCACTCAAGCTCTCCCCAGGATTGCCACCACTCCTGTGAGGTCCTGCACCCACTCCTGTGGTCTCTGAACCCAAGTTGGAATCTGTTAGCTATTTGTCCCCCCTTTCAAGAAGCAGAATGGTCCCTGGAGGCAGGTACCTGTCTGTCCCAGTACTCACCCCAGCTCTTTACCCATACTGTGGGTGGCAGACGTGTCCGGCCAGCTGGAGGTCGAGGGAAGCAAACATTGAGGGGGTTTCACAGATCCTACTTCCCTTCCTATAAAGGGTGGGGACAAGGCTCGCCTCTTAAGGAACTACTAGAAATTTAGTTCTATATTTGACTTTCGATGGCTGTTAAAGACAACTGCTCACGGCAGAGTTTGCATACCACCACCTTCCTCTCACAAACAAAACATGGTTTTGGGAAGCAAGGTGGAAATTTTAGCTATTACTTTAACAGCTTGAAAATTCTCAGAAATATACAAGAAAACCTGCCCCAAAAGCTATAGTATATTAATATTCCACGTACCGAGACAAAATTAATATGAGATGAGATGACTCTTTCATCACAGCAGGGAGACTCAAGAAAAAAGCCCTGAATATGGATCAAGGTTTTGGGTACTTAAAAGGGCAACTCAGGTGTATGCAGTATTGAAGACTTGTTTATCTTGGATTGAGATTTAAAAGTCCTGTAATCGGGATAGGCTCTTGTAATGCAACGATTTCCTCCAAATTATTAATAACTTGAAATCATGCTAAGTCCCCTAAGCCTATTTTTTTTTTTTTTCATAAAGTAGTACCTGTATGCTAAAGCCTTGAGGGAGGTAATTTTGTCTCTTTTAAGCCCAGTTTTTATAACTGTTGTAACTGTGATGAGCATATTTGAATCTTCAGATTGAAGTACTTTCAGAGGTAAGAGTTACATCCCCAAGTAATATTTGGGAAACATTAATTTCTCTCACACTGTACTATCCTCCGTGTAACATTAAAGGATTCATCAAACCCTTTATTGAGAAACAAGAACTGGGATACACAAGAATGACAGACAGCCATAAAGGGAATAGTATTTTCCTGTTTGAATTACTCTTTGCTTGAAAGATGCTAAAGCACTTTGCAAAGTCTCACATTCACAATGAGGATTTTGGAGCATTGCACAAAACCAAAAGCCAAGGGAGCTGAGGTTCAAACAGCAGCTCACAATTTTTAGTAACAATACTGAAAGAAGTTAATAGTGCCTCTAATCTTACCGGGCAAGCAAGAGGTCCAACATGGCAAGAAGTTATATAGAGACAAAAACGTCAGAGATAAAATACTTGGACACTGTCAGCCCCAGACACTGAAACTGCTTTCTCTGAAAGCTGCTGAAGATGCCATTGCAATTCTCAAGCATTGTAAAACATTAAAAAAAAAAAAAAAAGGTGGGACCTGTGCTTGCTTTCACCTGTGCTGTCTGCTCTAAACAGGGACAGTCTCGCTCCCCACAAAGTACTTGTAGTGCTGAGCTAGATTCAGAGCTCTGCAAACAAGACAACCTTCACAGAAGGTTTTTTTTTTGGTGTGGGTTTTTTTTTTTTCATGAGAAAACCTGTTTGGACCAGAGAAAATTCTGGCAAGTAACACAAAAACCATCATGGAGGAGAGCAGGGTGGTACACGGGACGAAAAACGAAAGCCTGCCCTTAGCAGAGAGAAGAGAGAGGGACTAGTCACTCTCTTCTTGGTTGTCCAATGACACGATAGCAGATACAATACCTAATACATTCTTCTTGTGTTCTCTGCTGTTTCTGGCTTCCACCTCGCTGATTTCAATAAGAAATAGCTGATCAGAATTCTTTGTTCAGCATCCTTGTGCCCTCCAGCATCCTGCCACTCTTTCCCCTGAGATCCAGAGGTGATTCCTTATTCATTTGTTTAAGAAATGCACTTTGTGAGCAAGTACAAACATTATTGATAACAGAGGTCAGCTCCCTCCCCTTCCCAAGCTGTCAACATTTCCTTTTCTCACTGTTGGAAAAATAATTAAATTAAAATGTCATTATTGTAATATTTCCCTGCTACATAAACCTTTCACCTAAGAATCTCAAAAGGATTCATCCTAGTAAATATTATCATATTTGAGAGATTTGGTAATAAAGTTGATATACAACACAGTTTAGGGATAAAACTCAGAATTACAGATTGCACACCCTGAGTCAAATTACAGCCATCCTATGCTTTTCAATTTCTGGCACCTAAAAATTGAAACAATAGGATTTTCTCTTCCAGACCCCTTTAGCCCATATTTTACTAATATTCCCAGTAAGGCACTGTGCAGTGGATAGCAGGCCAAATGAAACCACACTAAACGAAACCACTCCAAATTAAAATAAAAATATCATTTAAGAAGAATCTGGATTTTGCTTAATTTACAGCCTTCGAGATATTCAAGAACCTACTGTCAGCCAAATGAAGACCCTACTTTAGAAAGCTTCCAGGTTTCAGTCAAAGACACCTAAGGGTACTCTGAAATGTTCTTTTTTTCAGGGAACAGTGGCTTGAACAGAAGCTCAGCACTTTCCTGACCGCAGGCCAGTGTGGATCCAGCCCCTGGGTCCCTTCCTATGGGAACACTAGGCAGAGAGACCTTTTTTCAAAGGAGGTCAGCCTTTGAAACGGGAACTAACCTTCAGCAACCAAGACTCCCCTCTCCTTTGCAGCCTTCATGCACTCTCTGTTAGAAAGCAACGCAACGGGGTATATTCTAGTTCTCATCTGCTAAGTGTCCTTAAAAGCCTGGAGTTGTTCCTGTTCTCACTGAAAGAGAGGAACTGAGTGCATGAGGGACAGGACTGTCCTTCAGCTCCTCTTCCTCTGCCTTTCCCATATATGGTTAGTTCTGCTATCAGACCGAATTCATTTTCAGTATATAAGAGTAATTTTGATCATCGAGGTTAGAAAGTATGAACTCCCCGTGTGTTTCTGGGAAACCTTCTGTGGGACAACATGGGTCTGAGAAAATGCCAGGGCACATTCAGCTTGCCGCCGTTTCTCTGGAAAGGAAGCGTGGGTGTCAGGGCCAGGGCGCAGATGCTTGCAGAAGACAGGAAAGGGTAGCTGGGAATAGCCTTCCCCTATTGTCATTTCCAGGAGAGAGGATAAAATCAGGGGACAACACCTGGGAAGGATACCCTTGGTGAGGTCCAGATCCCACATCCCAGCCTGGGATCCAGGTTTGTATCCTGTTGCTACAATCAGAACTCCTACCCTAAATAAAGTTTCTTTGCAGAGAAAGGGGAGCTGTTTAGATAAGCCCCACATCATAAATGCATTGTGATACTCAAAGTGAGAATAGTGCTTTTCACTGCAAGAGCAGCTGCTCTTTTATGGAGGTTGATAGGTGAGAAAATGGAAAAGTTTTACATTTCATTTAAAATTGAGCCACAGAGCTTTCTAAATCAATACCAGTGCCCTCAAATCTCAGACCGAAAAATACCTGTCAAAGGAAGAGAATGACTGTTCTCATCATTCTAGCCATCAAAGTTATTTTGATCAAGTCTGTGTGTATTTTTAATAACGATTTTCCTTCTCTCCCGAAGTCTTGTTATTCACTTGAAGGTAAAATTATACAAAAAGAGGAGCAACTTTCTGAAAAAGTGTGAGAACCTCTGGGACAAGATCAACCAGTATTTCGCCAAGTCGGAATCTTGAATTATATGTGTGACGAAAGACACTATTAGTATGGCTTTTCACAATATAAGGTGTTTTTTAAATTCAATTTAACAACATACAACAGTGGCAAAACTAAAATAAACATAGCAATTTATAAATAAATAGCAGTTAACAAATGGGGGGTTTGCCATCTTTAACATTCATTTTTGTGACGATGAAATATTTATGGCATCCCTGTCCCAATGTGAAAAATGGAAAAGACATCCTCAGTTATGAAAGCCTCCATAAGAATTAGAATTTGAACTTTAAAAAATGACGACCCTGAAATTGTTTCAAATTGTTTCATATATCATCTAAATCATCCTGAGATTTACACAAGGAATCTCTACCAAAACCAGTGGAATGAGGGAGGGGGCAAAGCAAACATTCTAACTAAAAGCCTTGACACTAGGCTTCTAGTATTGTTCCCAGTGCTAAGCAGTCTCCTACTCCAAATATTTAAATTTAAAAAAAATATCTAAGAAGTGTAACTTAAAAGTTGTCAAAAAACCCCACTGAATTTAGAATATGTGCTAACAAAGCTTTTCCAAACCACAATAGTTCTGTCCAAGGCATGGACAAATTTATGGATAAAGCAAGTATTCTAATGGATGAATCTGCATGAAAGAATATAGCAAAAAAGAACTACTACACAAAGACTGGTGGCAACATTATTTTAAACAGTGTCTGTTTAAAGGCTGGGAAGCTTCTAGTCATGCATCATAACTATATATTTATGTATGTATTTATGTATTTATATGTATTTAAAAACTGTATATTATGTATATATATATATTATATTGTGTATTTATACACTGGTAAATCACACCTGAATTTTAATATTTCATACAAAATTGTTATTCTCAGAAATATGACTAAGATAAAAACAAAATACCACAGGTTGTACCAGAAACTTTTTATCTAACTTTGTTATTATTCAAGGTTCTACTTTATGATTTCACAATTACAAAATGCAGTCATCTTGAAATTAAAATAGGCATAAATTTTTTCAAGTTATTTTAAAAGTTCAGTTATATAATAGAGATCAGAATCTGACCTGTAACACTTAGGCACCCAATAGTTGCACCAACAACTACCTCCTAACAGACTTCTCAGAGGTAATGGGAAGGTTTTAGAGTGTTTTCCATACTAATATGGAGCGCAATTTGGTGATTTAAATATTTACAGCATTTTACATATTTGCTATGAACCCAAATTCAGAATAGCATCTCAACTTAAAAGAAAAATAATTTTACATTCATTTGTGCCCATAAGCATGCATCTGAAATTTAAACTATTACTAATATTTCTCAAATACTAAACCAGAAGGGCAGTTTTTAACCATAGTACCATATAGTTTTCAAGTATAAAAACAATTGTATTTAATGTAATCATAACAAAATAAAAACCAGCATATGTTACAGCCCGTAAATAGGGAGGAACAATGATGGCAAAGTGAAACAGCAGAGCAAAAATACACATCATTCAATCATTGAAGAGGACTGTTCTAATATTCTGCTGGTTTTTCTATTCTTTATGAAAAAATATTTTGATCAAATATGTCTTCATCAGCTAAATGAGTGTTTTATGACAACATTTACACTAGAAACAGAACAGTGGAGATTCCATTTCTAATTTTGCCAAAAAAAACCCCCAAATCCTATAGTAAAATTTTGCAGATCAGAAAGATATATATATGGATTAAAAATAATCAACTTTCCTTTTACTGCAATGCCTCCAAAACAGCGGGGGAGGGGGGGGGAAGCATCTAAACTGTCTCCATTAGTATGCAAATACTGTCATGTACATGTGACACCATGATGTCAAGAATTCTATTTCATTTCTTACAGCTGAAGGAACAGAATATAGACGTTACTGCTATAAAAGGATTTGAAGTGGAGTTATACATACCTGCCCATACCAACTGTATTCCAGCATTGTAACTTCAGTGAACACCAAGTCTTAGAAAACTCAGAGCAAATTCGTGAATACCAACGGTTTCACGTAAGACAAAGCCTATGACTATGCTGCTACTTTCTCTTTCAAGGGAGTGTGCTACAGTCTACAACTTTTTACTTAACCACCAGCACTGCTACAATCATAGCTTTGTTGAAGTGTTGTGCTCTTGCAGCTAAAACCTGTTGATAATGAACCTGAACCCATTATTTTGAGTCAATGAATTGAAAGAAATAGGGCAAAGAATGAAAGCCACAGGGCCAATTACCAGCATTCTTTGATGTATTACTTGCTAGCACCCACCAAATCACTTTGTGTCTTTGTCTTGATCCCCTCTGTTATTCATTAATTATTCTGGAAGGGTTAGAGTTCAGATAGCTAATTGCACAGACAGTCTTACTTGGTGGGGATTCTCCCTACACTGACACTTTCCCCAACTGTGCCCAGCCACCTTGTATTATGCCAATTAATCCAATTCTTGGCATTTTTGTACAGTTCTCCAGGTTCTTTTAAAGCTTTGCCTAAAATGTTTTCACTCAGGCTTGTACAGCAAAGGTTGAAGATGATTTATGAATCGGATAAAGTTTTGCAATTGTCATCTTCGTTCTTTGTGGAGGCCATTGGCCTTAGTGACCCCATTTCCCTCCCCACATGCTTGTCTCTTTATTACATGCATAATGTCTAGTACTTTTATTGTATATGTAGTAACGAGAATTATTTTATAATATTTCCTTTTTCCTCTCCCTGCCCTTCTCCACTCTTCATTTTTGTCAGAAAAGATTTTTGTTTAACTGAGATGAAAGTATTGCTTTTTATTTTAAGAGACAATTTCTAGCAATAGTCTTGTAGTTAACAAAAGGAAAATATCACATTTATTTGTCCAAAATTTCGTAACAAAAAGCAAAAAAAAACCAACTGAATAAATTATAATCAAGAGAATACAAAAAAGGGAAAAGAAAACTTCTGGTTTGTGAGGTCAAAGCCCAGGGTCCCGTTCATAAATTCAGTACGTGTTCATGAGCTTGCAATTCCAGAAAAAGAGTGCTTAGGATTCTCTTCATTTTCACCAAAAATGGCAAAGGAAACACCCGCTTTCAGGGTTTGGCCACTAATTCCATGATTCCATGTTTGTTGTTCTGCTGCCAGAGATACCCACATTCCTGCTCCTACAACCCTAGAAAATTAGGAATTTGGGACAATAGTCTGGGGCACAGATCAGAAGAGGCACAATTAGGACCAAGCCTATTCACAATTAGGTATACTATACTTTTTAAGTAGTTCCACTGCAGGCAATGTCAGTAGTTTTAGGTCCTCATAGTCACTACTATGTGTCTGGGAACTGTGAAATCAATGGCTCTACCTGAAAAGCTGGAAGCTAAAGAAAAGAGATAAAACTGGCTCCTCAGAGAGCACTCTGTGGTTCAGGATGCACAGACAAGAAGTCCTTTAAGAAAGTGGACACCAAAATAAAGAGAAAACAGCAGTCACAGAGAACATGATCTAGTTTTTTGATATCATAATATTAGGCACTGAAGTGATTATCCAACTATGTCATTATTGTTTTTCAAATATACCAATTAGTTTACAACATTGTACTGCAGACATAAGAGTGCTTAGTAAAATTTTACCCTGGGAATGTCATCCTCAAATTACACTGAACAGATAATGCAATGAGTTAAATGTGAATACTGAAGCCCAAGGTAGAAAAAAAAAAAAAAAAAAAAANAAATCTTTTTAAAAAAATTAGTAGTGTTTTAGCACTTCAGGTGATCTGACTGCTAATCTCCATTTGCAGATAACAGAAATCCAATATCCTTCAAGCAACCAGGTCAAAAGAACAGTTCAATAATTACAGGATTCTTAAATAAGAATCTGTAAAACACCCAAGAGCATAGGGTAGTTGAGGAAGATTAAAGAAAGAAAGTTTGTTTATAGATTTCATTTTTCTGCAGCAAGAATCTAAATAAGCTTAAGATGGTGTTTCATTCCCTCTACAAAGTGCAAACAGAAAGTTAGCAACCATTGTGCTGTGAATTATGGTTTGCAGATGTATATTCAGAACCACTCAAGCTCCATCTTCAGGTGAGTGGTGTGCAAAGTAATTCTGTTAATCTAAACAAAATACTGTCTCTGACCTCGCCTCTTAGACTGACCTGTTGACTGGACTAATGCAAAATTCATCTTCCATGAATCCATACGTATTAGGCGTTCAATTTCAAACTTAGATTCATAAGCTATGTTATCATCAGAACCAAAAAACAAAGAGTTCTGTGAAGCAATTTATTTTTACATAGTTGTGCCCATGCATAAAATGTGGATCTTTCAAACTCCATGATTTGACTTCTTCCTTATTAAATAGACCAAACATAGGATTTCTGTCTCATTAATATGTAATCCAAGCAAACAAGATATCAAGTTACTTGTCTTCAAAGAACAGTAATTTCTTAATATCTGAAAATGAAAATACTTTATAGACAGAGGAGGATGTTATCTAACTCTAAAGTAGAAGAGTACCTTGAGTCAATGGTGTGGAGTTGGGCTTTTGTAACTATAAAGTTAAAAATTCAAAAAGCTGAAATATTTCCAAAGAATTATTACTTAAAAAAGACAGAGATTTATGCTGAATCCATAAACTGTCAAAATTGGTTTTGGAAAATCTAGCCTCTGGTTTCTGAATTCCTTGATAATGCTGAATATATCACGAGAGGGGGAGCCACAATATATTGTACTATCAGCAGCTATGCTGAGGAATATATCCACCAGGTAGAGGAGGCCAAGAGGAGTTCTGGTCCCTTGGGATCTAACCTCAGAGAGCTGCTCCCAAAAGACTATCCCCAGCTCAGCATACACCTGTTTTCTCCCACTTTTTTCTCCTCTCTCCCTTGAAAAATGTCACTGGTATGACTGCTTACATTGTCACTAAAATAAGGCAACACCACACAACCCTCAGCTGTGGGAGCATCTGACCATTCAGGCTGACATTCCACTCACCTGAATGATTTAAAGCAGGTATCATGCAGCATTTAAAGCAGGGATGAAATAGCCCACTCTGGGGTAAGAAACTGGAGGATTTGCAGACTCTGTGCATCAGATAATTTCTATAGAGCAGTTTTCTAAATTTCTAAGTATTGCTTTTCCACACCAAAGGATCCAATAAAAACACTTTGTGCAGAGTCCTAGTTTTTAAGGAAGATTTCATAGTTACAGAAATATTTCAGAGCTTTCCATAACACCCAGCCCCACTCCTCGAAGTGAGCCCCAGAGCTGAAAACAGCTCTTTGTTTCTGAGAGCAGTTCTTTGTTTTGGGTATAGCTCCAACTACTTTTTTAATGCAGAAAAGTAGGACATTGCCAACAGCACTTAAACAAACATACAACTCGAGTACCTGTATTGAATGATTACTGCTATCCTTTCCACTTTTTTTCTGTATGCTGGATTTGACATTGAGACTTTAGAAGTCTAAGATGTGCTTTCCATCAATAAAGTCCTTTCTAGCTGTAAGGCCCTTAAGGAAGTTCATCACTATGTCTGTATAGTGCTTTGCGCACTGGGGCACTGATCTGGTTGAAGAAACCAGAATTATCCAATAACTTCCGACAACAAGCGCTTTCAGTCACAGCTGAGGCTTCTGAAAGTGCTCTGTTGCAGAGGTCAATAACAATTCCTTACAACTTCCACAGGAGCAGCCCAGTGCAGAGGTCTTTCAGAAGTCCCATCTCATGTGTGGTAGCTAAGTTTGGAAGTCTTCTAGACTCCTTTCTCTACAAATAAAGTAGTATGAAGCATGAAGTGTAAATTATTGCCTCTGTGGGTAATCAGGGAGAACAGAAATTCATATGTAAATAGGCTTATTACAGTTTGCAGTTTAATATTTATCTCCTGATTCAGAACACTTTAATAAAAGGTCTCCAAGAGCCATAACATAAGCTGAACTTGCAGTAGGTGTGCAGTACAGGAGAGAACAGAAGTAGCAGTTGATTCTCTATATGAGCAATTGCTTTGTACTTGAAGAAAAGTGCAGACAGCAACAAAAATTTCTCAGAGAAAAAGTCCAAGTTAAAGATTATGTTACCCTAGTGGACTTAAGCCTGCTAGAATCCTATATGAACTGAGTATCATTAGGCTAAAATCACATTTTTTTCCGAAGTAGTAACAAATTAAATATCTTCTCAGTTGTACATTAATGAGATACATTAAGAATTATATCAACCTTCCTCTTAAATTCATTTAAAATGCTGCAGTCCAAAGTTGGCTGTCTGCTAAATACAGGAAGAATATTACATGATTCTGAAACTAGTCACATTAATGCAATCTTTCGTCTTTCAGTAATGCGATTCAGAAATTGAGCTTTATTCCTTGGCAATCGCATCTTATTTTTAGATCCTCTCTCTTGCCTAATAAGCAGTATATCTTATTTTAACAGTTACTAAGACTACCATTCTGCTTTTAAAACACTGCTATTGATTAGGACCTTTTTCTGAATCATAATTACAGGAATGATAATAATACTTGTTATTATTATTACCTTTTCCACATTAAAGGAGCTTATGAAATTTTCCACCAACTTTCTGTACTGCACAGGACTCTGATGAAGCAAATGGGGCACCTCAAGTTTTCAGAGGAAAAAGGTGACTATTTTCACATGTGGAACATCTTAAGCATAACAACTAAACACCTGGCTCAAAATTCAACACACAAGTCAAAAGCATTGATCTGTTGCACTACCCTAATAACCTGCAGTACAAAAACAGACACAGATGACCAGCCTCAAAATGAGAAGGAGCTGAGGAAATATAATAAACAAAATGTAGCAATTGTCCCTCTTCTCATGATGATGTTACATGTACATAATATAATTTGAATGTTGCATATTAACAAGCTGGGCCATGAATAGCAAGATGGGTACAGGGCTGTTTCCTATGGATTTCTGTTGTATTTCCCTTAAAGCTCTCTTTCCCAGAACTCACGGTTACCCTATGTTGGATTCTTTTTCATTATCGCTGCACTACACCTTCCAAGGGTCAATCGCATCTGCCACCTGGGAAGGGATCTTGCAGCACACAGGCCCCTGAGCCAGAGCCCTCTGTGAGCCCAGAAGCCTACACATACCAACTTCCCTTGCTCACAACTCTGCAGAGTCATTAAGAACTTAGATAATTTATAAGTTCGTAAAGTATAATTTATTCTTTTTTCCTGTAGCCACCTGTGGATTTCCATGACACCTCAAGGCACCTCTACGGAAAATGGCCTGCAGATTTAAGAACTGTTGAGGTGGAAAGAAGTAAAGGTTGATGATGAGCAAACAGATGGCAACTGCCATCAAAAAATGCCACATTTCTTTAGGAAGCTGTGTTAAAAACGATCACATGTTGCTGCCTTGGGAAAGTGATGAATGCCATTTTGAGCCTCCTGGAACACTGTTTCACTATGAGGTATATTCAAAAGTTTCTTATTTATGTAGAAGAAGAAGAACCACAAACCTTATCCCTGTGGGAGATAATAGAAGAAAATCTGGAGTTCTATAGTATACTTCCTTACAAAAATGAAAATCAAATGTATTTATTTTACAGGGGGCTTTTGGGGGGGTTTACCCAAAATACAAAACTCTAACCTCCTTTCATAGAAGCTAAAAAGTCACCTAAGAGTCCTCTGAATCCCAGAAAATCTACAAGCTACAAGACTACATATATACAATGATATGAAGATGAGACAATACAGAAGCAATAATACTCTTTAAGGAAATATTGTTATCATGAAATCACAGAACTGTAAGAGTGGGAAGGGACCTCTAGATATCATCTAGTCAACTCCCCTGCTAAAGCAGGATTGCCTAGAGCTCATTACTCAGGTCTGTATCCAGGTGGGTCTTGAGGGTCTCCAGAGAGGGGAACTCCATTACCTCCCTGGCCAGTGTGGTCCAGTGCTCTGGCACCATCACTGTGAAGTTTTTCCTCATATTTGAGTGGAACTTCCAATGCTCGAGGTTGTGCCCATTGCCTCTCATCCTGTCACTCAGAACCACTGAAAAGAGTCTGGCTCCATCCTCCTTCAACCCACTCTTCAGATACTTACAGGCATCAATAAAGACTTCCATCAGCTTTCTCTTCTCCAGGCTAAAAAGTCCCAGCTCTCTCAGCCTTTCCTCATAAAGGAGGTTCTCCAATCCTTTAATCATCTTTGTTGTCCTACACTGGACTCTCTCCAGAAGCTCCCTGTCTCTTTTGCACTGGGGAGTCCAGAACTGGATGCCAGTTGTGGCCTCACCAGTGCACAGTAGAGGGGGAGGATGACCTCCCTCGACCTACTGGCCACACTCTTCCCATGTGCAGCCCAGAATTCTGTTGGCCCTCTTGGCGACAAGGGCACAGTGCTGGCTCATGGATAGTTTATTATTCACCTGGACCCCCAGATCCTTCTCCTCAGAACTGCTTTCCAGCAGATCCATGAAACCATTGCAGTTTCTCAGAATGTGAGGAACAACTCTAATATTGACATTAACTGAAAGTTAAGAATAGATATGATTGATAATAGAACTTCAGTGTTTTTAATATGTGACAAATAAGAGTCAGAAAAGGTAGAAAAGGTTTTAGGCAAGGGCATGTATAAGAGAAAATATCTGATGCCATAAAACACTGATATTAAAAATACTGGAGGAAAAAAAAAAACAGCAAAAAAAAAACCTCAAAAATCAGATATTAATCAGTCTATGCTAAGCTGGATTTTCAGGCTGGTGAATGGAAACTCAAATTATTATAACAATTAAGTTTCTGAAGTATTAGGATTTGTTCAAACATACCATCATTGTTTTGTGTAATCCAGCTACTGACTAATAATTGAAATTACTATGGCTTACTTACTGAAAAACATTGCATTAAATATGTATATTGTCATTTTTAAGAATAAACTCTGGTTAATCCTAATTTCTTTAAATATGTGTTCCAAGGAGAATTGTTTTAGTATTGTTTCTTGAATCAATGGGCGTAATGTAGAGAAAAAGGATTTTATCTGCAGAGAATCATCACCATTTTTAGAAGCAATACTACTGTTATCACAAGAGTAGCCCATTAACTGTAGCCCAGCAGTAAGGGAATCACTTCTGAAATTTCATAAGCACTTCTTTTGGTAGAAAGCATACTTAAAATAGCCCTGTACATATAGAGGCCTGACTTGGTACAGAGATTTCAAATAAGAGTAGAGAAAATTTTCAGTTTAGTGTTTTTTTTCTTTCCTTTTGTGTTTGTTGAATTTTATTCACACAGACACAGAGCTTTAATGTTCTGGATTCCCCTTAAGTTTTATTACCTATGATCCAAAAATAATACCTTCCATAGCATGTTTTTTTAATAGTGATTTAAATACATATCAGCAGAGTGTCTGATCAGACTAAGTCTCTTGGAAGTATCCCTGGCTGGAACGGTTTCAAAATGTTTTCAGAGTTATTTTTCTTCTTGAACATAGAAAGATTCCTCTTGCAACCATAAAAATGCTGCTTTTTTCGACTCAAGATAAAGCTCAAAAAAGTCTGATTGTTTTCAGTGGGCTTTGGAACTGGTCCCAAGCCTTTCTATTTGCAGATGGCAATCCTTAGCCCTCAGGGAAGCTACATTTGAACTGCTCAACTACTGTAGAAAACGTTTTTCATTGTGAATATTCCACATAATTAACACACAGCATCTAACATGAAATACTTTGTGTTAGATATTGGAAGACATCACATTTACCAGTTCATCTTCTCCTACTTCTACCAGTGGTCAGCATCAGAGGAATAGAAGGCTGTGAGATGAGCATACTGTCAGGCAGGTCATAAAGTTGTCCGTATCACTATCATAAAATATGAGTTGCAGTATCCACAGTCATTTGCAGAGCAGTATTTGTTGTAATAGGTGCTGATCCTGCTGTGAAGGAATGAAGTACATATTACTGACTTGAAAGAGAGAGAAGACTTCGTTCTTCACTTGGATGTAAGAGAAGTGGATGGAGTCTCTGGAGGAAGATCATCTGAGTTGCAAGAATGGCGCAGTGGTTACCTGCTACATAGAGACTTCAAAGCGTCTGGTGCAATTTCCTACCTGAACATGGGTCCCTGGGTAATTCTGAGCATTCATCACAAGTGATATTCATCTCTAAGAGAGAGATTTCTAGTCTAAGTTAAGAAAAAGTCTATTGTTTGGACAATAGCAAGAGAAAGAACCTCCAGAAAGTGATTCGATTTCAGATACCTCTGAAAGACTGTATAGAAAGGCAGGATTTATTTATTTATTTATTCATTCATTTTCCTCTGTGTATGCCTATCTCTTGCCATTCATCACCTAGGGCGTCTTGGGCAACTAACTTCAATTATATGCCTATTATTTGCATGACAGAAAACCAGAATCCATTTAGGTATTTGTGAAGGTAAACCTTACACTATGAGGAGCTGAATTTGTGCCTGTGTCTTAAATTTTCACCTGTAAAATGTGACACCTTCTTCACAGTGAGACTCGGAGGTGGGGGTGGTGAAACTTTAAAGTTTATATAATGTTGTCAAAAAATGTCCATGGGGGCCAGAAAACTGCTTATCTAGTTTTCAATAGATAGAAAAGGATGCTGGAGGCAGTGAGCCCCAACCCCCAAAAGGTATGAACTGAATGTTTTTATTCTGATGTTGTTGGCATTTTTACTAACTAAAGGAAAAATCAAGAGACAAGACTAAGTTTGAAGTTTGAACGAACTGTATGATACTTCAAGTAGTCTGTATGAAATGTCTTTCAATTATTAATATTATCACTTAAGCCACAAAATCCACATTCTCAGTAGTGCAAAGTGGATGACATTGCTTATTTGTATGCAGTCCCACTAAATTTTTCAAGGCAACAATCTCACTAAGTCAGTTGGAGGTTGTTGTAGCAACATTCAAGTTTTTTTTCATTCTCTGCGTGTAAGGTACTACAACATATCTCAAGCCCTAACACAACTTATTTTTAATTATTCACACCCTTTGGCCTGCAACTGTAACCTCTCTTTTTTGATATTAAAAAAGCCAAAACACAGTTCAACTATTTATGGTTTAAGTATAAAGAGAATGTGGAGCCTGTTCTTCTTTTAAAATATGTCTATGATTCATAACAGTACTAAAAAAAGTTACAAGCTTATATTTACTATGTGTTTCCAATCCAGTTTTGCTTTCATAAGATTTTGTCAAAAAAAAAAAAAAATCCAAACCCAAACCTTCCCATTTGCTTTAGAAGGCAATTGAGGTATATTCTGCATAAGGAATTGTCTGTAACTCCAGTCATATTAACACACATCACAAAACTAGACCTGCATGGCCCCCAGTTTTGGTCCAACCTTGCAAGGTCTTTCAATGCAGCAAACTCTGTGGTAAATTAAAAAAAAATAATAATAATTAATGGAATAATTGGCCTATAAACAATGTCTTGATTATCTGTACATTGGTCTGAAATCACAGTGCATGGAGCAAATATTTAGAATCCAATATCTTGCTCTGGAACCAGCTTTGCTAACATTGCTGGTAATACATTTTGGGCAAACGACTTGTTTAGACTATCTAAAATGTTCATGTGGTGTTCATTTTTCTTCCTCTCAGGCACCCTTTTTTATTTTTTTCCCTGGTATTCATGATATTTCAGCAACATAGAGCGCTGAGAAACCTAGCTGCTACTACTATGTTGCCAGAATGATGCCTGCATTGTGTTCTCTACCCAGTTTGATCTGAAATCATTGATTATAGCAGTCCCAAGGGTATAACATGCACTTTGGGTATGATAAAATTGAGAGCCTCTAATTCCTAATGGAAATAAAAATAAAAATCAGAATAATAGAGAAAATAAAAACTACTTAAAGAAATTCTTTGTTAACTCATTTTCCAAATAATCTTTAATCAGCAGGTGAAAAGTATTTCCAAAGCCACCAGGTCAATGGCCATTTTGCCTTTAATTTCTTTGACCTTTGAACAAATTAACCATTTGTGTCTTTGAACAACCTATTTTAGGCAAAAAAAAAAGCACTTGTTTCGGGATCTGAAATCAAAGAGGTGGTCTTTGTCCTGGGTGGTCTTTGTCTTTATTTTCAGTCATAAGCAATTAATCCAACATTGTGTGCATATCTTACGGGACATTCTGCTTTAAAATCACAGTCATTTAAAAAGCACTCAAATCCAAAACGTCATTCAAAACTGGCACACTTTTCAGTTATCTGCAAAAGGCTCAATGGAAGATTTGAAACAAAATAGCTCCTGGGTTAGAATCTTGTCTGCTATATTAGCCTTGAGCAAAATTTTGCAGTGCAACTACTTAACCTACAAGCAAAATTTCATAACGGGAATGCTGAGAGACCTGTAGCTATAACCAGTACTACTGGGCACCAGTATAATATTTCATTTACACTTCTTACAAATCGATTTTTGTTAATCTTGCTGCATGAATGAAAAATCTCATCCTATAGTCTCCAATTCACTACCCTCATGAACTCATATAAAGGTCTTTTAAACACTGCTGTGATTTTCAAGTGGAAATAATAAAATGGCAAGAGTTAAATATTAATATTCAGTTCTTGCATTGTGCCTTTCTTTGATACCAATTACAACTTGAACTTCACCTAACTCAAAAGACTGCAGACTTCACTCAATTAGCAGTAATAGGATTAAAACATAGCTTTGGAATTGAAGATTTAAATAGGAAAAAAAAAAAAACCACTTGGCAAATGTACACTACATGTAACAATTTAATCTCAAAATAAATATGCAGCCCTGGGTGAAATAAGTGGAATGTGGAATGTTAAAGTTGTGGGGGTTATTGCAGGTATTTTTCTTTCTTGGCAACCTCTGCAGGTTGCATTGCTTTGAAAACTATCATGACTGTAGAATAACAGCATTTTTTCTTCCTTTTGGTTTATGGACACTAGAAAAAGTTGCTTCCACACACAACAGGTGTTCTCCTTTGAAGAGCACCAAAGACATTTCTGTACATTACACTTTTCTACAATACTAAATTTGTATGGTTCTCAGTTTCGTGAAATTTAAGCAATCCCACAGATGCAAATTATTGCATTCAAATAGGTTTCTCCTGAGAAAGGATAAATGTGCTCATGTCTAGGTGAAAAGTGTCATGGGGACCAAAGCTATGTTTCTATGCTATGGATTTGAACAGCAGGTAAATTCTGTATTTGCATTTGGTGGGTAATGAATCACTTCATTTTCACTGCATTTTGAGTATCTGTCTCTGCAGTGAAGGATCTAATGCCCCAAACTGAAGATGACTTCCATTTTAGGGAGTACATTTGACTTCTGAGATAAAATTGAAATGTCCTAAATCTCCCTGTCAAATCTAAAAGCGCTTGACCTCAGCTTGACCCGCTTGTCTCCTTTTCTCAGAAGCAAATCTGAAAGACTTACATCACATTTTACTCATAAAAAACTTGTATAGCAGGACATTTGAAGTAGAGCTGAAGAGATCCAGAACCAGCTGTGAGTCAGGACAGATGTAAGTGACACATACTTATTTTTTTTATTTCTTTCCAAATGGTGAAGAAATCAAGCCAAATATTTGCCACAGGTTTCGATTGACAATAACCACGTGCTTCATTCCTGGAAAAAAATGCCCTTCAGGAAATGCCAGGGAATAACTAAACACACTTTCTCAAAATAGTACAAGATGCTACAGGGATTTTTACATTGGTAGAACTGATTACCCAGGAGGGTTGTTAAAGACTGCTTTGTATTTAAGTTCACTAATAAAAAAATTTCATGGGAGTGGATATAACAGCAATCAGTATGAGGCAAGATGGTGTAGTCAAGTCCACAACATGCCAGACATCAAGGAGGGTTTAGAGGAAACAAGGTTGGGAATAAAAGGGGAAGAAACACCTTGATGGAGATAGAGAGAGATACTTCAACTCAGATGGGATACCAATTGCAGCACTCCAGAGTACCAAAACTATGGTCTGTTCAGCTCCAAACCTCCAAAAGAAGCTGAAAGCCTGCAATGTCTTGAATCAGACTGGCTTCAGTCTCTGTTGTTTTGTTGTACTGCAGGTAAGCACAGATAAATCATGACACCTTGACACTATTTCAATCACATTTCAGTCTGATTTCAACTACCTGTAGAGGCTATCTGGAGTTTTCATTCACTTCAAACTCTTTACCTCTTACTCCAACAAAAGAAGTTAACCTGAAATCAATTGATCTATAAATCACTGAATCTATAAAAGGATTCAGTCTGTTTTTTACAGCTGGCATTTTTAATGTCCTGCCTCTGAATAAGTATTATTTTCCTAGGTTTTGAAGTGCTCTCCTCCACAGGTCCTCAATCTTTCCTCAGAAAATAATGTACAGAAGCTAATTCAATTATAATATAGCTTTAAATGAACCTAACCTTGTCTGGCACTGCTCAAAGGGTAGACAGACTGCTTAATTAGACAGGATCATCTGCTTCATGGTAAAAACACACTAAACTTTTGGGGATGTTTGGACATAGTTTTGAATGAATGTGTGAGGTGCATTACCACCATTCCAGGGCTAGTAAATGGCAGCTGAGATAGCAAAATTCTCCCTCTATACAGCTGGTCACAACCTGGCCTAGAGGTCTCTGGCATATCCAAAGTAGAAATGTCTTCTTTCTAGAGTTTGATTTAAAATGCTCTCTATATAATTAAGAGAATCACCTAATCACCTTCTCAGATCTGTC
The DNA here is from genome assembly GCA_013398155.1 of Pedionomus torquatus. Classification (NCBI taxonomy): domain Eukaryota; kingdom Metazoa; phylum Chordata; class Aves; order Charadriiformes; family Pedionomidae; genus Pedionomus; species Pedionomus torquatus. Next base: position 477,422 of record VZRU01010451.1, read on the forward strand.
CAGCCATGCAAGTAACCAACACACAAAAAAGGCTGTAGAAGTTGATCAGGACAGATTTGGAACTGAGAAACTGTTGGTGAGGAGGGGAGAAGGAGAGGATGAACACACGACACAGAGACCAGTCATTTAGAGATGGTTGTCATTCTTTATGAAGATTAAGTGACTTGTAGCTCTGCATTCCTACATTAATCCAAAGGCCAGCCAATGTACAAGCTATCAGAGTACAGGCTTCCAGACACTGTATTTGTGATCAGAGATTTGAGCTAAATGGAGTTCCATTTCCACGCTGGGTTTTTTCTGGCTCTGCTATGTTAATTGTACATCACAGATAAGCAACATTTGATTGCAAAGATCTTTAGAAACCATTTGAGAACAAAAAGAGCAATAAATGAGGGCAGTTGAAGAGCAGTATCTCATGCAATGGACAGTTTATTTGGATATTGGAAAAATATAACCATATGGATATTTTTCAAATTAAGAAAGCTTTTCTACTAAGAGATAAGAGTTAAACTGTTGGACAACTTGCACATCTGATTTGCTTAAGGAGATCTACGCAAACTGCAGAGCAAATGAAGGCTCACAGAATAATGCATGAGGACACAAGGTTTTTTATTTTTAATATATTAATAGAGTTGCAAAGAAAATAAATAATCCTGATTTTTCTAGGGTGGCAAAGGAATCATAAACACTACAGGGACTTTGCCCCTAGCATCCAGTGATTTACATATTTTTTATAAAAGTCAGAGTTGGTTTGAAGTCACAGGAAGTAGACCAACCACTGTTACAATGATTACTTTTTCCCTGTTATGCCTGGGTCCAGTCTATGCCATCAGATTCTCACTTTGTAAGTGAGCAATATAAAATTCAGACACAATTTCCAGTTAAAAAGGAAACCATTTCTGCTGGTTCTTCATAACAACCAACAGCTTCTTCCCTTTTTTTTTTTTTTTTTTTTTTNTTTCGATATCCAAAGTGGCAACTAATTGCCCTGACAATTAAATGGTATTGCCACAGCACAGCCTTTATGCATTTGTCCTAATAAATGTCAGATGAAGCTCAACTGCTCACTTCAGCAGATGCTAATTTAGGCTGCATACTGCCAGCTATTCAGAGAAAGAATTTTTGCTTTAAATAAGATTAATCTCACAAATGAAGTGTGGATTTCCTTTTATAACAAAGGCCATTGGTTATTCATTAAATCTGAATTACAGGTTTAACAAATACTTGCATAAGAATCATTACTATCATATGTTAGGTAATTATTAATGCAGTGTATAATGCCTAATATCTCAACAGTCAGTTCTCTTCAAAATTCAATTACTATAGGCCTTGTCAAAGAGACTAGCGTTGCTGTTTCAAAGCTCTTTTCTCCCTAGTGACCCTTCAGCTTGACTACTTCTTGCTTGGCTGCCATTTATCAATTCAGGAATAGTATGTCTGTCAAATCACAGATAGATTTATATCGGACTCCCAAGTCCCATCATGGTTCCTACCTTTCCACTGAAGTCGATAGGAAGCTGAGAGTCCTGCTACACTCTTAATCCTGGGCCAGCATTTCAAAAAATGCTGATCTGCTTTACAAGTCTATGGAGCTGATGCATTTTCTCTGTCGCAGGTGACAAGAAACCAAAGCTCCTTTCATCAATATCAGAAAAGCCTGCACACACCCAAGACAGGGCCAGCAGAGTTTGCGTTACTGTTCTCTACTTTACAATTGCAAAACCTTTGTTAATTGCAGTTGGAACCTGTTAACATTGCCCATGGTAAAAAAAAAGAAATTAAAAAGTACTTTCTTGAAGATGGGTTTTGTGTCTATTTGCACCACCCATTTTGAAATATACACTGAACATTACATGGCTGTCAAAACAGAAGTTTTACAGGACACTCTCAAGCTATTGTTTTATTAAAAAAAAAAAAATACTATAAACTTGGGATTGGCAATGGGAAATGAGTCCAGAAATCATGTAAGAGCCCATAGTATATTCTTTACCAATGACAAGAACACAGCTATTTGTGAAATGCCAATTATGAGCTTGTAACTTTCAGACCTCACCAGTTGGCATGTCCAAAAACTGTGCCAAGGACTCTTCTAAGCGTTGCTGAGAGGACGACTGTCTGGACACATCCTGGACATGCTTAAATGTACAAATGTAGTCAGACAGTTCACTGCTGCTCAAGGTTCTGAGCTGAGAATACATGGGAAGACATCAGGAGATCCTGTGATTAAAGCATGATTATTTTTCTTCTTAGACCTGTCTTCCAGACTTCTTGGCCTTCTCAGTACAAAGAATCACAATACACTTTATCCTGAACCATTCTAACAGTAGACACCTTCAAGTCCTTAGAGAATTATGATTCTAATTTTGAGTCAAAAATCACATTTTGATCCAACATTAACACTTTCTTCAACTGATGAAGGTGATGGACCTGCTGAACTTACTCTCTCAGTAGTGGCAACATCAGTGATTTCCATGCTACGGAAATTATCACACAGAAGTAGGTCAACAGCTGAGCTCAGATGTGAAGAGGTGTGTGCAAGAATAGACACAGCAAAAATAAAAAGGTCTAAAAAATGACAAAAAATGATGAGGTATATGGGAGGAAGAATGGAGACTGTGGACTTTACACACTGTAAGGTTAAAAAGATGAAGTCTGTGAAGTTTGAAAAGGAGAAGAAGAGATATAATAAAAGTCTACAAAATAATGAGTGAGCCTGACGATCCTACACAGGTCTGTATTTATTTCCCACTTACCCATAACTTTTGCTCTCCATTCTGCTCCTCCTCTTTCCAGATCTTCCAAAACGTATTTCTCTCTCCTTCCTATTTCCCTTTTACCTCTTATTTCTGAACGGCTTCACCTCACTTCCACCTTTCCTCTTCTCTAGACACTCTATCATATTATACAAATATCAACACCAAATATGAGGATTTTATTAATATCGATAAATGTAACCATTCCATTAAAATAATGTTATTGTCCATAAAACTAAAATGTAACTTATTTAAAATGACTGCCAAGAAAAAATCTATGTGAATTCAGCAAACACAGAGACAGTTGCACTGCTAGAAACTGTTTCAGGAACAGTTTGGGAAGACTTAAAAAGCATTATAACCTTAATTACTTTACTTGTGGTAATTTGACATAAAATTAAATTTTAACCCTCAAGCATCAACTCATAAGCTAATTTTAAAGTGGAATCAAGAAGGTTGGAGACTTGTATCCTTTCTTTGAAGCAAAAAACATAGAGGTGGAATTCGTTTGACTTTATGTGTATGAGAAAATGAACATAGTTACATCCAAGCTAATTATCTAGACTTTTTTTTTTTGAGTCAACAAGGAGAAAAAAAAAAAGGCAGTTAGAGGGTGTGATCCATCTTACCTGAAAGTAAATGCCCGAGGTAAGCCAGATAAATTGGGTCTTAAAATGGCCTGCTTGTCCCACTGCCTAAAAAAGTCTCTAAAGCATCTAGTTCAGATTTAGATAGTTCTTTCAGAAACAGTGGAGATCCCAAGGAAGGCATTCTGAAACAGGTTATTGGACTATATGGACGGCCAGACTATATTCTTGCTTAAGTATCTTTTTGTTCCTGTGTGCTGCTAATATTTCATTTACAGGAGTTGTGGCCTGAAGCAAGGCTCTAAAATGAGAGCAGATGAGATATATACTGATCCAAAAAGGATATTCTCAAATATATAGTGCATCTTCATGCTTTCAAATTATATATTTTTGTGGGAGTAGAAAGACATTGACATTTTGTTTTCCTTTCCTACTGTCTGCTAATCTGTCAAAAAAAAAAATCTATCAAATTATGCGCTTATCCACCAAAAAACAAATCAGCTTTAGGAAGTGTTTTTACTTTTGTATGAAATGTGGGGAGCCAATGCAACCAACAGAGTACATCAAAAAAGGAACTGGAAAGATGTTGCAGACATTGAGTAAACGAGACTCCCTATATGAGGAATAGAAGGCAGGCACAGGACTTTTAAGTCTAACAGATTCTTGTGTCTACCAGAATACTTGAAAAAAGCCATGAGTTCCCTCCTAGCAATGTCAGGACCGGACTGATTCCATTTTTAAATATGAAATCTGTGTACATAAATGTTCTAAAAGAATAAATATTAAAATTAAGCCCCAGCAGCTTTAAAACAACTATTTCAGGAAGAAATGTTTCAGGAAGAAATTTTAGAGAAGCTTACCTTCAAGGTTCCCCAGTATCCCAGATCACTGCAATAGTGTAATTCTCTCTTAGCCACTCACATAGAAGATCATAGTGGGGTGGGGATTTTAAACTGGTTAACAGACAGACCCTTGTGCAGAGCTTTTCCAAGTATACATAGGCAAGCATCACTGTGGCCTCACTGGGAGCTATGGGAAAGTATTCATCAAATATCTACCTTCTAGGTGCCTGAAATCAGTGGAAAAGATTCTTATCCAAGGACACCAGCTTCAGCTTTCAACCACTGTGCCCTCTGTACCTTTGCTGTGTATATTGAGAGTCTGTTCTCAACATTTGCTAGCTCTACAGCTGTTGGTGGATTTTCTGCAGGTTGCCTTTAAACTTATTCTACAATAGTTAAACAGATTATGCTTCCCAAATGTTTCATGATAATTTAGATCTTTTTCTACTTTAATAATTTGCTTGACTCTGTCTAGTACTTACCTTCTTACCAGTTTCCTACTAGATCTTGGGAGATCTGAATTCACACAGCATCCGGTAATGGTCAGACCAGCATCAAATACAGAAGTACGCCAGTATCCCTGGTCCTTTTTGAGGAGTATTTATTGATTTATTTACATTTTTAGGTATACAAATTTGATTAATTATTTTGCTGCAATGCTGGTCTGGCATCTCATTTCCAGTTGATCAAGGTCTCTGACTCCCAAGTCTTTGACAAAGTTACAGGTTCCCAGGATAAAGTTCCCTATCTTTTTGTGGCCTCATAGATCTTTTCATTTTCTGGAGGTGTAGTTTTTGTACATCTCATTAAAATATACATTATTTAGTAGCGCACACTGTCTGACAGTTTGAAAAGCTCATATTATTCTATAGTGATGGTATTTTTCTTCACTGTTTCCCACTACTTAAGGAGAGAAGTTCTTACATGTGTAAACTGTTCTCAGTAGTTGATGATATATTTATATAGCACTGCGCCAAGAACCCATTCTTGTGCTTCTCCAAAGGACTAAGTCAAAATCAACAATCCCCCATTTCTAAATCCACTTTCCCATCTGTCAGTTATTTAGTTTATTAATCCAACTATTGCATGGAAAGTTAATTTGCCATGAGTACTAGTCAAACACCTTGAAGAATTCTAACTATAATATATTATGAATCTTACTTCTATCAACCAAACTTGAAATTGGATCAAAAAAGATACACAGTTTGACAAAGCCAATTTTTCATATGCTATTTCTTTTCACTCTTTGTTAAGCAAGTCCCTAAGCAGCTATTCTTTGCTATTTAGGATGAATAACCTGTTAATTCTTTTAAAATACTGCCATAACAACAGAACTCTTCCAGTCACAACATCTTCTTACCAGGGAACATATCTTGTTTTGAATGTTTTTATTTTAATGATTATTTCTGGTTTTAGCAATCATAATACTATAACATAATATTGCTCTTTTTACCTAGAAACCACCAGTGGTCTTTACAAAGGACAAGTACAATCCTGAACTTGTGAACACATAGTCTATCAAAGCAAAGAGGCATGTCATGGAGAAGGGAGAGGTTGTAGAAGAAATATACATATTAATTAAATAATTTAACCTCCATTCAAATATATCCACTGAAGGATGAGAGGAGGAATAAGATAAGTGGCAACCTGAAATGCTACATAATTAGTTTGCTTTGATTGATTGCTTGAAGAACAAAAGACAATAAAATTTCTACCCAAACTAATATTTGATAAAAGACATTCCTAAAGAAAATAAATTCTCTTTCAAAGGATGTTCCAAGTCATTATCTAAGTTGAACTTTGACTAAGATACTGGAACACTCCTCAGAAAAGGGCAGAAGGATGTAAACACAGAGAGCAGGAACCTGCCCTCTGCCCACTGACTGAAGGATGGTATTTCTCACTACACGTTGCCCTTCACCCCATCAGGCATTCATTCAAGAGCAGAAGTCACACTTTTTGAGTCACAAATGGTACCCTACATTCCTCTGGATTTTCTTTCAAAATCTCCAATCCAGAGGTTTACTAAGGCCAAAGTTTCTTAGTTTATAGGGTTTACAAATACCACAGGAGAAAATATGGCAGCTCTTTTACTGCTTCCGGTTTTCTATAGGTTAACCTACCTTCCTGGAGAATATAGGTGCCTCTTTTTGATCAACACAGAAAGTAGTCTAGACCCAGGTTTTGTGTCATAAAAAGAGGGCTCAGCATAAGGCCTCAGACTTTGAACTCTCTTTCTTAGGCCTTTGCCACTCTTTTTCTAAAATACGAAACTAACCCTTTCTTGCTATCCTTCCAAATCCTTGATCTCTAAGACAGTACTCTCAATGCTATTTTATGGTAATTTTTCACTCAATATAGATTGCTCACTCTGGGCAAAGAAAAATTGCTTTAATATTTTTTATCATTTGTCTGCCATGCAAACGTGCTACACCTATCAACACCACAACTTCTGTGCATGCAAAGAAGATGTAGGGCTTTCAGAAAGGTATAATGGTCCGTCCTTCCATGCTGTTGACTTCAAGTTCCTACCTTGCACTTATAACTCTTCTAGACTTCAAAAAAAAATTCCTTTTCGCCTTTCACCTTTCAGATGGCCAACAAAGGACAGATTGGCTCTGCTGTGAAGCCTCTGGTAGAAAATTTACTCCATCATAAGTCTTGCTACAGAGCAATGACAGTTAGACCTTAATAGCATGCTGGCAGCCCACAAATAGCTGAAAAGAAATCATGTCTAGAAGTCAACCTATCTATAAGGAAGATAACTTAAAACACTGTTCTTGAATATGTATTGGGCATGATTTCTTGTCTACAACCCGAAACTTCCCCTTGAAAAATTGCTCTGCTGACCTGGTCTTCTTTGAGACCTTTTGGACACCATGTTTCCTGTCCATGCACCCTGACTTCGACACAAGAATATTTTTAGCTTGCTTTATTTTTTTTTTTTTAATGCTTCTGGCATTTCTCTCCAATAACTTTTATTGTCTTTCTTTTTTTCTCACTACTCACTTCTTTTCTTTCCCTCTCTTCTTTGGTTTTTCACCATTTTTCCTCAGTCTTTCCAGTTTCCCTACCTTCTATTTCTTTCGCAATTTCCCTCTCCTTGCTTTACTTTTCCTCAGCCCCCTCCTTAGTGTTTCTCCACTTTTCCCCACTTCTCTTTTCCTTGTATTTCCAATCTGCTGTCCCCATGGGCTATTCAGCAGCCTTTGATAACCTGCTAGGCTCTGCAAGCAAGCCTTTCCAGCAGCTCCATCTGCCTCAGTTAACCCAGAGATTCCAAAGGGGCTGAGAGGGACTTGCTTTCCAGCAAGAGCCAGAGGACGGTTAGGGTTGCCCTGAAAGGTGAAGAAGAGAGGGTCAGTTTGCCAAAGCAGGGAGACTGGCAAGACATGGTGCCAGCAACACACCGCCTTATTTATGTTCCCCCAATTAAAGCAGCCTGTAGGGAAAGTAAAATGCCACTGTATTGCGCTGGTGTACTGACCCCTCTGAGTGCTTGTTAGCGCTCACCATACTCAGCATTTCCGCTCACTGATTGATAGGACGATACACGTGTGTGTGGCAGAGAGCAGATTCATTACAGCACATTAGCCAGACAGGCAGACAAATGCCCACAGGGGCAGAAAAGCTGGAAGGAATAAATAAAAACTTTATTATTTTTCTTAAACTTCTTTTCCCCAGGCTACAGTGAGGAATACTGAAAGAACAGGAGAGCAGAGGGAACCCAGAAGAGAAAGGGAGTGGCAAGAAGTGGAGGGAAAGTTTATTAGCAGTCAAAGAAGGGTTTAAAATATTCATTGTTGGATTCAGAGTTTGGATAGTAGTTGAGTCTCAACTTTTATTTTCCTTCTCATGGCTAAATGAGAAAGACTTGGTGCATCAGATACCAAGCTATCAGAAAATTTCCACTGTTGCATTTCTGAAATGGCTACCTGGCTGCTCCACTCACTGCAACTAAGTACTCTTCATTTTTAAAAATGAAAAACAAACTAGTATCAGCTTTTATCAACAGCTGCCACCATGTGGTATCTGAAATACCACAGTTATTTCCCAGTCAAATAGAGAGAAATATGGTGGCATCACGTGACCTGTTCGGTGATGGTTTTTAAGCATCAGTTCTGTAACACACAGGTCACATGGGATGGCGTGCCTGATGGAGGGTGGCTCCACACCTTTGCGCAAGCCCTGCTGAGGCCAAGGAGTGGACAGCCTGTGTGACATTGTCCCAACTCTGTGACTACTGCACCAAAAACTTCTCCATTGCTTGTCCTTGGAGCTAGGAGACAGGACTACAGTCCTAGACTGTCCAAGGCTGTCAACAACCAGGCAAGAAAAAAATGCATTCCCAAATGGCTGATGCCAAAACCACATCAGCTAGACACAGATATACCAAGAGGCAGGATCCTCTCCTCCCATGTCATGAGTAGCTGCCTGGGAGCAAACACATTGCTGCTGGGCCCTGTTCCTACTCCCCTCTGGCTGGTCTTCAGCCTATCTGCTGGCTGGAAAGGAAACTCCAGAGACATACCGCTATCCAAAGGTAAGATAGAGTTTGTCAGCCCTAGATCATTATAGAGTTGATCCAAAGATAGATGGTTCAAGGAGCATGCTTTGAGGCAGAATGAGGACAAGACCTATCAGTTAATACCCTGGCATTTGCTTTGTATTTGCTTTGTACTCCCGGCTATGTATTTTTAAGGACATGTTAATTCCAATAGCTTCACCCCTCACCCTCACGGATTTCATTTAGATGCACTTCAAAATGAGCTAATTATGGTACAGTTAAGAATAGATTTCTGCAGATAACAGCATTCAGAAAACTGCTTTGCAAATATCAGTTGATAATTTAGGTACCTCTGAGACTGCTGGAGCTTTGTCTGTTGTGAAGTGTTTTCCCACCGGAAAAAATCCATTGAACGCAGGATACTGTGAAACTGGCATATGACAGTGTGAATAATGTGTACAGTCATCTTCTCGAGGATGCTTCTCTGTCCACTCTTGATCCTGTAGCTTTCCTCTGAGCTGAAACTGTAGTCCAGTCAGTGTCTGCAGCATTGCCTTATTTCTTCCCTTTCCACTATTAGCAGAGCTGGAAAAAATTGCTATAAAACACACACAAACAAAACAGAAGCAGCAATTTATTTTTTTTTTGCAAAATGTACCTCTACTATTGGAAAAAATATCAATTCTTAAATATAAAACCAAAATAATGTTATGATTATAGGGCACCCATAAGGACAGAATCCCTAACATACTACTGATAAAAAAGCCGAAAAAAAAGATGAGAAGAAACAGTTGGCATTCAGTTAACAATTGTGTTTGGAGGTTTGTGACTGACTTTGTTATTCCAAGGGAAGCCAGGTACCAGTCTCTTGGGATTAGGTACAAAGGCGAGAAAAAAGTGGACATGTATGAATCTCAAAGGTGACTGCTGGGTTAATAAAACTCTGTTTTCTGTTCACCCACTCTTCTTCTCAGTGTGCAAGTACATTAAAATATGTCAAAAGGAAAGCCATTTGCAGGGGAAAAATAATTCAGCTAAAAGTCAAAATTTCCAGCTGATGCATTGCCTTGGTGTGTGCAAGTGCGCTAACAAAGTGACCCACACATCTCTCTGGATGAAAGTTGGTATCCTCATTAAAGTAGAAACAAACACTTGAAAATAGGAACAACTGCCAGTTGAAAAAAAAAAAAAAAAAAAAGGACCACAATTGATATGAGAAGCCTTCATTTTTCCACATTCTGTTTCCTACTTGCACTATGGCTGATGTGATATATATTTAAGTAATCTCTTGAAAAGCAATGAAAGTAAAACTGATTCTGTATGCAGTAACCATTCCCATTTGCTGGAGGAATTGCATTGCTAACAACCATCCACATTATTATTCTATGTTTAGAAGAAGAAATATTTTCACAGTCCGGCTTCTAAACTGCCACATACAACACAAGGACTGGTTACTGCAAAGAGTAACCTTTTCAAAAGCAAATGGCTCTGGGGAAGAAAACTTCGTATCAGAATTACTCACGCTAGAAAGGGTTTGTAGGATCAGCCTCCAAACCTTTAAAATAAAAGCACATGTATGCTGGTGAACACTGCCTTTGCCCCCAGGAAGCACAATGAGGCTTCAACGCCATCACTAATTTACTGCACTGTGAGCATTTTTTTGTAATGTGAACAGCTTGAGACATGAAATCTCCAGTTCCTTGTCCTGGGCCATGGCAGAAAGTTCTATCATATAATTGACAAGCAAAGTGGGAAGTTGGACACTACAGTGTGAGCTGCCTTTTGTCTACTGATGACATGTTTTTTTCAGGGGGGATGTCAGAGGAGGGGAAGTAAACAAGCTTTCCAAAATCTCTCATGACCACAGCAGAGTATATTAGGATGAACTGTCTGAACCACAGAATCCTATCATGGGTGAGGCTGGAAAGGTCCTCTAGGGATCATTTAGTCCAAGTGCTCTGCTCAAAGCAGGATCAGCCACAGCACATGGCTCAGGGCCATGTTGAGTTTTAAATATCTCCAAGGGCAGAGACTCCACAACCTCACCAGGCAACCTATTCCAGTGTTTGACCACTCTGACAGTAAAAGTCTGTCAATGTCAATGTCATAAAAGATACTCCAAGTCTTTTCAGCATCTTTGTGGTCCTGTGCTGGACTTGCTCCAGTACGTCCATGTCCCTCTCACACTGGCCAGCCCAGGACTGGAAACCTGCGCTTCACTTGTAGCCTCCCTAGCAATGAGAGGAGGAGAGTCATACCCTTGAGCTGCAGGTGATGCAATGTTGTTCCTGATGCATCCAAGGAGAGGTTGTTGGCATTCCTTGTTGCAAGTGTGCATTTCTGGCTCATGGTCCACCAGGGCCCCAAGAGCCTTCTCTGCAAAGCTGCTTCTCAGAGAGTCAGCCCCAGCCTGCATTATTGCATGGAGTTATTCTTCCCCAGATGCGGGACTTGGCATTTCCATTTGTTGAATTTTTTTTAGATTCCTGTCATCTTATTTCATCAGATTGTCCCTCTGGAGAACAACACAATCATCCAGTATAGCAACCAGTCCTTATCCTCTGTTGTCTGCAAACTTGCACTCTGTTATATTGGACACAGTATTGATCCCTGAGGGACACCAGTAGTTGCTGATAGTCTTTGTGACGTTGATCACAACACTTTGAGCTCAGCAGTTAGTCAAATTTCAATTTACTTCACCATCTACTGTCCAGTCAATAATTTAGCAGTTTGTCTATGATGATGCTACTGGAGACAGATTCAAAGATCTTATTAAAGTCAAACTAAATTACATCCTCTCCCCTTGCCTATTAAGCTGGCCATCTTAATATAAAAACCTGTTAGGTTGGTCAGGCATGTTTTTGCTTTTTTCTTAGTCTGCACCTTGCTGCTGATCTACCTCTCTTCATGATGCCATTCAATTCCTTCTACAGATTCAGTGCCAAAAAACAAAACAACTACCTTCAGCTCTGAAGTGGTCAGGCAATTGCACCAAATGATCACTCTAAGTCCCTCACAACCTTCTCTTCTCTTCTCTTCTCTTCTCTTCTCTTCTCTTCTCTTCTCTTCTCTTCTCTTCTCTTCTCTTCTCTTCTCTTCTCTTCTCTTCTCTTCTCTTCTCTTCTCTTCTCTTCTCTTCTCTTCTCTTCTCTTCTCATATAATGCATTAATTTAGCCAATGTTTCGATATATATCAGCAGGACCTTTTAAAATGTGTATTTTGTTTCTGATGCTTGGAATTCCTTCCCCCATTATGTAAATGTCTGCTTAGGGTCTTTTTGAAAATGTATTTTATGAAACTCTTAAGCTACAATAGCCATTATGTAGCTGTTATGAGCTAAGATGTCAATATATATCCAAGAATATAAAGAAAAATTAAAAAACATTATATCAAACATTTTTGGTAGTGTCAACTGCAGCAATGAAGAAGAAGAAAACCTTGTAGATTTTCTCTTTTGATCAAAGCTTTCACAGTGCATTTATTACTGGCTAATATGAAGAGATAACTGAATAAAAATGTAAGTTTTAACACTTCAACTTTCCCTCTTCTTTTTTTCCTCAAAAAATAAACACCACTTCTAAAACTTATTCCAGTAATGCTGACCCCTGCAATTCTGTACAGAGTACTGCCCAGGTGTCCAGAATAAATGTCAGGACAAGGATCTGGCTTTGTTCTTTCAGAGCATCTTCGACTGATGCTCTGATATAAATACATCACAAAAACTACAGTGCCACTTCTCACAGCAGCTTCTTCTAATAAATGCAAGCAAGAGGGAAAGCTGAGGAATAGTTTGGTTAATTCACCTAGGCTGATTCAAAAATAAAGAACAGAAATTGCTGTATCTCCTAACTGCTAATGCTGCTCCTCAGCCACAAAAAGTAAATGGTTAGTCCTTCTCTACACAGCCTTTGATCCATTGTGCCTGGATTAATTACCTGCTTTCAGGTTCATACACAGTGAGCTCCATACTAAAGCTCAGCAAAACCTGAAGTTTGTGTTTCCAGAAGGTGACCTTGTTCTTGTGCCTGAGCACTAGGTGGCCTCAATCACGGGACTAGCTAGTATTGCTTCCTAGATGTTCTGCAGTGTGAACAGTTTCTCCTCCTTCCCACTGGCCCTCTCAACTTATGGACAAACTACTCCCATGCAAATATCTGCCAAGTTCTGAAATATGAAAACTGAGAAGATGGCTGTAACTGTCCTGTCCTGGTCACTGCAGTCTTATCATGCCTATTTGCTGGTCACACTTGCATTCTAGGACCCTAATCTTGTGGCCCTTTTGCAAGCAAAACTCCCCATTGACTGGTATGTCTCTGTTTTTTAAAAAAATACTGGATATGCAGAGCAGCAGTTCTGAACAAAGGACTTAAGTCATTTTTCTTTTAGTTTTCCCCTTCAAAAATGCCCTAAGGCAGTCATCTATGTCAGTCAATGGAAGGCTGAAAATGTTCGATCAAAAAAAAAAATCTATTTTTGAGCAATAAAAACATAAAAGACATCTAAACCCACAAATATTATTTCTGTACACATTGAAGACTGGATATATTCACAATTGATTGAACTTTTTGTTAACTATTTGCTTGCCAACTTTTTGCCTGGAGCAACTTTTTCCAGTGAAGGAATATGTATTTATTAAGGAATGCATACTTATGATCCCTTCATTATATTAGTGGGGGAGGAGGAGGACAGTCACATATACAAATGTTATATATAAAAGACATACGGTATATATGTATGTAAATATCAAGTATACTTCCATTTATAGAAGTATCATTAATCTCAGCAATTGTGCAATTAAAAACCTAAAAGTTAATATTTTGAAACTGAAATGCAATTTATGGTTTACACAATAGTTTACAAATAGCTAAGCAAAGTTAATCCTCCTTAATTTCTGCAGTAATTTAAAATACAGTTAGCCTGTTCCTATGATGCTTTCCTTAAAACTGACCGAGAAGTAGTAAAAAAAACCCAAACAGGTAATATCATTTTCATACTTTTATATGAAGTAGTTTGAGGCTTTGAAAATTTTCTAGTCAGACCAACAAGTCAAAGAATTGGAAAAAAAAACTGACAGCTGTGTTAAAACTAAAAGTATTTATGAGTTATTTAAAAATAAAAAAATCTCAGAAGAATTTTGCATGAGAGCTGTGTTTAAATGTAAAGTAAATATATATTGGTTTGGAACTACTAAGTAAGTTCATCCAAAGAATGTTAACTCTGATCTATAGCAATGCAAAGCAATAAATGTATATTTATGTTGATAGCAATTTAGTCTTTGCGGCTTCAAAAAAGATTAAATTGGTTTTTAAAAATTCAATACAGTTTATGTAACTCAAAGTCTGCACAACTTTTTTTTATTTCCAGTTCAAGTAAAACATAAGATATAGAAATTCTGCAGAAGAAAGTTTTGCATTTTACAAAAGGGCACAGGGAAATAAGCAGGATGAGTTAGAATACTAAATGATGAAGATAATGAACAAAGGCACTTACTCGAGAATTGGAAGGATGATTCACTAAAACAGAATTTCAGCAGTGTGTAAAAGGTATATTGGTGCAATAAAAGACAATCATAAGAACTGGTCAGAGAGCTGCATTAAGCTATAAAGAGGGACACCCAGGATATTTGGAATTTCATATCCAGGTGCATCACATTACAACTTAGGCAAAAGCCTTGCTGTAGAACATTAACTCCCGAGAATCACATCTACAATATTCTAATGAGTAATACATATACTTTTGAGCAGACTATACCAGAATGATGAATAAAGTAGAAGGAAATTAAATTAAGGTAAACAGCAAATATTGACTAGGGGCCACAAAGCTGACTTATGAAGAAAACTGGAAAGAATTACATGACAAATAACATGATGTATGTGAAAAATATGAACACCAAGAGAACACAGTTATTACAAGAAGAAAATAAGTTATCCTTCTAATTATGGTGATATTATAAATATTAAGTAGAATATCATAGCAATTCCTCACAGAGAATACAAAGCAACAGGGATATATTGTCCCAAAGAAAGTGATATAATCCCCATCATTTGATTCATTTAAATTGAGACTTGGCAAAACATTACTGAAGCTATTGTACAGTAGGTCATGATCCTGTATTGGCAGGGGATGGACAAAATGACCTAGCAGGTCTTTTCCCTCTCAAATTTCTTTGATTCTAAAAGCCTCAAAGTCAGATGCTTCCATCATTTGTCTACAAGATCAGCAGAACTCAGAGCTACCACAGGGAGACCTGTAAGGGTGAGGGTGAATGTAGACTTGACTAATAAAATATCAGAAGCCCATAACAGTCAAGAGATTCTTTCTCTTTTATTGTTATAAATATATATATGTATCTTCTTTTCAGGGTTCAGTGTGAATGACTGCACAGAAAACTAAATTTTAAGGCATTGAAAGGCAAAATAACTGTAGAGGTCACTACTGCAGAGGGATCAGGTTGACGTAGCAGCAAAAGAAAATGTACAGTCCCCTGACATCAACTTTTTGAAAATGCAGGTCTCAAAGGTAAGACAGAAGGACAGGATTTCATGCACAACCCTTTTTTTTTTTTTCTTGATTACTATTCACATAGAAACAAGTTTTTGAAGAAAAGCTCCTATCAATATCTTCATTGCTGCCCATCCATACTGTTTCCAGTCTTTCTGACAGCACTAGAAAGTACTGTTTGAGAAATAGCATAGAACCAAATAAAACTATTTCATTTGAAGGTTTTCAGGAAAATTCAATACCCTGATGACAGTTACAGTTTCTTGTTATGAAAGCAGGAGGTGGTGAGACATGGTAACAACTACTGGTTATAAATGTCTGTAATGGCTGGGTCTGTTGTCAGCATAGTTGAACCATCAGCCCTAGGTTGCACTGAGGGCTTCCTACCTCCACTCTATACCAGCAGTGTGTTCAAATACACTTGGTGTCAACCTAACAGTGCATGAATGTAACTAAATATTACTGCCCACACCACCACTAAGGCTGTGTGTCATGCTGACCTTGTGTTGAAGTGGCCAGCCTGAAGCACAAGTGTAAAAACACATACAGAAAGGGCAGCTTTGGTAAGTCCCTGGCTGATGATCTACAGAAATGGAGGTAGCTGTGCATGTAGCTACAGTATTTTTCCCCCTTCTGAAGGAGGAAGCTCTCTGATTTACTGCCAGCTTCATCTGAGGGACAAGATTAGTACTGTGTTTCTTAAACTGACTGTACATATGGATCCAATGTTCATGCCAAGCAACATGTTAGAGTTATAAAAGGAAGACACTGCTAGACACACACAACACCTGTAAAAATATAAAAAGATAGAGCTGATGAGTTTTTTTTCTAAAAAATCCAAAAACCTGCCTTACAAATCTCTTAAATTTCTTTAAGGTGGTCACTGAGCATGTGGAAAAACTGGAGGGAGTTTGTACAGGTTCACTGGGACTTATAAAAGGCTTTAGAAAGTCCTCACACCAAAGGTGGCTAAAGAGGACTACAGTGCAGGATAAGAGGGCTCCTCATCAGAATTAATATCAGATTGAAAAACAGGAAAGATGTTAAAAAAAACAGCAAAGGTGGTTGAAGATATACCATGAGTTCTTCATAAAGTAAACAGAAAGAATTATAAAAAATTATAAAAACAATAAAACAGAAAAAAACACCTCAAGCAAGACAGAACACAGGTATGTGTAGAACATGCATGGAGTGAAGAAGATGAAAACACTTCATGCTTTTCATTAATTAAGAGGTAGGACTGCCATGCCCATGATGAAATGACCACAGGACAAGCTCAGAACAAACTAAAGAAAAAAAACCTTCATTTACATCTAAACTTAAAGGTATACCACAGTTTAGACATAAGTATTCCAATGTATATCAACTATTTTTGTCTTATTAGTATTATCTTAATAAGGAATAGTCTATACCCTGTGGTATTGTATGATATTATTCTCTTCAACTTCTGTTGTGTTTTTTGAAAGCATACATGCACACTCATGTAAGTACATGCACAGTTTCCCCCAACCTTAAATGCATCTGAGCCACCATTGGTTTATAATATAAATTACATTTATTAGTTGACATAATCTTGTGATGTTGTTCTAAGAAGAGTTTCCATAACAAAAGTCTCATTACCTTTCCGCAGGGCACATGCTCCTCACAAAGGAGTGAGGGCTTTGAAAATTCCATATCCGTGCCTCTTCCTGCCTTCAGCAGTCAGGATTACAGGACACAGAATCCCAATAATTTATTCAAATAAATAATTTAATAAGATAACAGATATGAGAGACTATAATACAACAGAGAACATTTGACAGCTCAGGACACCCTCAGCTGTCAAAGCACTTGCAGTGTGGCACGTGTTCAGAACCTTCCAGGAGTTTTAGATCCTCAGAGTACTCATTTCTGAGTCTTTGATTTTAATCCATTCTTTGGACTACCAAAAAAAAAAATAAAAATAAAATTCTAGGGTTCTTTTAATCAAAGACCATCTAATCTCTTAGCCTAAAACACGTGCTAAAACATCAACAATCTCTTTTCTTTCTTTTTTTAAACTCATTTCCTCTATTTTTTTCAGTTGTATATCTACATATATCAGCCTTTTGCAATGATTTCATTAATGGCTTTTTCATATCTTACAGACCAGGAGCAATTCACAGTTCATAACTAAGAAACATTGCATTACAGCACTCAAAGTGGAAATTAAGACAGCACATGGCCAATTAGTATATTAAAATACTGATTAGTACTGTCAATTTTGTTAATGAAAACTTCAGGAACTTTGAATATTTTGTATAGGTATCTCTTTAAAAATATTAGAGGTGTTATAAATTATCAATCTGTATGTTGACATTGAATGTGTAGTTTTACTTAAAACTTTTCTTTTCAGCTTGGGTGGAATTTGTTTATATGCTGAGATTTAGGTTTCCAGCCCACAAAGACAAAATCCTATCTGGTAATTACCAGTATGATGACAACTCTTCTGTGTGAGGGCTTCTATAGGCAAGAAGATTCCACTGTTTTGGGCAGTTCAGGCCTTGGGAAAGGGCTACTCAGGACTATTTGAAAGAAGTAAATTTTATTAGCAATCTAGGGTCCAGATATGAATGATATAGCTCTTCAATTTATTTTTTTATTTTCTTCCATTCATATAACTCACTAATCAATACAGCTAGTTGTGTGTGAAAATGCAAAAGCAATGAACATTAATAATACAGCCTATAAGGGTATATGCTTAAGGAACTCTAGATCTCTATAAAAGAAATTAATGGTCCCCAACAACAACAATAAAGAAATAAACTTTGATTGACAGGCTTGATAGAGTCAAGGCAAGAGTGTCCTATGAACAGGTGAAAGAAGTAACCTCTGTTTCTTGATCTGTGGCACAGCATCATGAAGTCCCTGATTCAACAAAGTAGCAGGATTAGTTTACATTAAATGTGTGGGGCTATATATGGCCTAGAGATGGTGAGGGAGGCTTCACACAGCCCTCTCCATCTTCATTCTAGAGGTTACCTCACACAATAGTAGACCTTTGCTGCATCCTGATCAAAATTAGGTACATTGCCAGAAACTCTGATTCTGGATCCTTGCAGGGGGCTGATTTACTGCCCAGTTGACCATGTGCAACCTGTCCAGCCCCAGTCCCCATGTGGGACACAGCCAGACAATGGCCACCTCCACATGGCAAGTACAGTGGTGTCCTAGCACAGATGCATCACATTAAAATCCAAAGGCATGACATGTAGCACCCTCTGGAGTTCCCACTTCCACCCAGAAGCAGTCACCCTTATGTTGCTGTGGATGCATTAGCACCACGAGGACAGGGACAGGCTGCTTCCAGATCCATCTGGGTCTCATGCAGTCCTTTGTCCCTTCAGCAGGTGCCTTAGGACCTTCTAGGAAACACAATGCAATGTCCTCCATGATCTGTGTTAGAATAAGGGTCTTTCAGATGAATGAAGAACAAATTCAATTTTCACAGACCCTCTAATTAAAATACACTGTACACTGTACAGAGTATAAATTCAGAACAGATAAATTTGATGGTCTCTCCTTATCCCAAGTATATCTAAAACATGTTTAAGAATCCATTGACCTCAATAACCAAGCAAAACCACATGCTATTTCATTTAAATAAAAATAATAGTTTGGGGTTAAGCTCCTTAATTCACCAGATTTTTGTTGTCTCAGAAGACCCCAACACTTTTTTTGGAAGAGATAAGTGCAAGATACTACTGTATTCACCTAATTTGAGGGCATAAGGCATTAAGAAAAACAGAAAAGAGCATAATACTAACAAAAATACCTTAGTTGTATGTACAATCACAATACTTGTTAGGAGCTACATCTCTGAAGAATAGAGAGGGTTGTACTTTTACACCAAGTATTAAACTTTTTAAGGCCAAATATTGAGGGAGGAGGGGAAAAGGCAGTAACACATTCAATAAACAGGCACATACAGTTGATAACACCTGCCAGTGGCAGGAATAGTTATGCCATGATGTCCTAAAGAGGCCTCGCCCTCTAATACATTAAGAGTCACCTTTGTATATGAAAAACAATAGCAGGTCATCATGCTCCGGACCACAGACAAGCCTGGCAGCGGCCAACCACATAAATTGAGAGCAAGGCAGAATCTTAACATTTTCTCTGAGAAATCTGTAACAAGGTATGCAGCACACCTGCTACCAGTGGCACAGTTGCAACATATTAAATTAGATGAAAAGCACAAAAATTTGTCCAGCAGCCAGACTAAACTACACAGTGTGAATACCTGCTGGCCAGTTCTAAGTTCCTGACTTTCCCCAGCTTTTCAGTAGCCAACTTCCCTACCTCTGTGTTCTTCTCCATCTCTGTGTCTCTGTACCAAGGGGAGTCCTGGAAATGAAGCTGAACACATCTTTGAGCCTGTTTTTGTGACCTTCAGCAGGCAAAAGACCACCTATCCAAAAAATAGTTCCCTAGTCTCTGCAACTGTTTGCTGCAGCAGAACTCAAAGTGATACAACAGTTTTGTTGCTGTAGTTTAACAAACCCCCAAGAGATTATGTACAATCCACAACTACTGAATATAATAATCTGGGACTTTTTTTTATTATTATTATTATGGAGGGGTTTTACATATATAAGAGCTTTCTGATCCTCAGTAGCCTGCTAGACAAATGTAAAGTACCATCTCCATCTCTTGGTAGCACAATTAGTTTTCAAACAGACAGATGTAAAAGGTTTTAACATTGGCCTAATGTATTTTTTCCATAACCTTGCTCTTAGAAATGATGTTGCTATTTCTACAGAAATTTTCACATGCACATAGAAATTTGCCTGGGGCCATGTCCAGGAATAAGAACATGTTAACACAAAGAGTTAACAGCTCAGAAACAAACACATGGTTAACAGTTTCAGACAATCTAAACAATAGATGTTGCTGTCAGGTTCACCAGAGTACACAGGTATTTTAAGACAACTTTTAATGCAACCCAAATATTTCCTCCTGCATGTTTCAGGATAATTTGTATTCTAACACAACAACTTCAGTCATTGAGCATAATGTCATTCTCCATGGGTGCCCTATCCTGACAAATATATTTATTTGTGATGTCTATCCTTGCTCAAGATTTCTTTTCTCTCATGATCAGCACTGGTATGACGAGGGAGGTGGAGGGATAGACTCAGTGCTGAGTTATGTTACAAAGTGAATGCTGATATATTTTCCTGCATTCAGAGCTCCTTTCTCAGGACACTTGGTATCTTATAACTCTACTTTGATCTATGATGTTGTAAAAATGATATAAGCAATTTTGCAGCTTCCTTGCTAGAAAGTTATAACATCTGCAAAAACTCCAAACTTTAACCTGGACAAGATTATGAATATAATTTTGTGAATACAGAAAAGAGCTTTAGAAGAACAAAACCTTGATGGTTTTACCCTCCTCTGGTTGAACATGCTTCATTTTTGCCTTCTCAGCTCTGAAGAGACACAGCATATGAATAGAAAAGGGTCTCCCCAGGTAGCTGAAAAGACTTAGGGACTGTGGATACTATACACAGTTTCTCATTACACATATTCAAAGCTTACAGAGTAAACAAGGGTTTACACACAAGGCACACATCCCAATTTTAAAAGTAGGATATGTATCTACAAGTCTGAAAAAAAGAGAAACAGGAAAATGTCTGCAACTTTTATTTAATGTAGATATGATAAGTGTCCAGAAGTAGGCTGGAAAGAAATATAAGCAAATGCCACCTAACTTCTCATACTGGGTGGTTGATACTGTATGTGCATGGCAGCAGGCAGAACTTCTCTCTCAACTCACCAGCAATCAGCCATGGAGTGAGACTCAAAGTGCTAGAGAAGAGGAACAAAGCCTCTGCCTATCCATAGTTATAACCATTTAAATGAGTCCTAAGACCAGGATTTTAAATATTAGTCATAGTATTTTAATAAATGCCATCACTGATGCGTAGTTACTCTATTTAAGCTACCAGTTTGAGTATGAAATTGGCATCAACAGGCTAACAACATCAGTTAAAAGGATCTTGTACCTTCTTTATATAGCTCACTATTTGCCTTCCTTCTGGATCTATCTCTTATTTCTTATTATTCTCCCCAAGTAATATTCTTTTTGTGCTGGACTGACAGGCTTAACAGACCAATACTTCTTACTTAGAGTTTCCTCCTTCTTATTCTGGGATACAGTTTATTTTCCCATGACTGCCAGAAAATGGAAGTTTGGCCTCCTAAATTACTGCATCTTACAACAGACTAGAAGGCCGTTTACCTTCATGTATCAGGGACCCTTCAAGCACTGTGCTGCCCTCGACTCACTGCACTTTGACTGTCTATTAGGTTGCTTCTCTTAGATTTCTGAAAGATTTTCTCCTCTTCTCTTTCACCTTTCAGTCTTTGAGCATGAACCCGCAGGGCTGCATGGAAGGAATGTGCAGAGGGTCCCGAGGACAAGCAGAATTACTCTGGAGACAAGACTAAATGCCACCCAACTGCTCTCTGCTGATGGAAGTGGAGATCAGTGGTCCTGTCTTGGCACTCTAGAAACACTGCACCTCATTAAGTGATTGACTACATATACACTGTTGTGCTATAAATAAACATCAATGTTTAAATATATATATATATATACACGCATATATGTAAAAAATAAACAGCAGTAGAAGAAATACCATTTACTGAGGTCTTAAGATTTTTTCTGCATTAATTACAGCCACTACCTTTTACAGAATGCTATGATTTAGGATCCTCACTGTTCACCTGTCTCAAAGTACCCATCACCAATGGGTTCCTTATGGAAACACCCTTTAGAAACAGTCTCTCCCATTTTTGTACAAAATGCTGCCTTCTAAGAGGGTTACATGGGCATACCCAAAACCACAGTATGTTTTATGGATGAACTGTGAAACCATACACTTTATGGAAGTGAGTCACTACTCCCGACATCAATACGAAACAACCTGTGACACGTAACAGCTTTTTCAAAGGACAACAGCACTGTGCATTTTATTGCAGTAGTGGAAACCAACCAATTTATCTGGAGTTTGGTTAGGAGACAGGGCGCAGCATTCCTATTCCTGCTAAAATTACCATGTAGTCTGCACTAATTGCAATGAAACTCAATCTTAGGGTTCCATCACTCACCAATGCATCAGGTCTCACAGTGGTATGGTAACAGTGATGCTTCTTTCTTAATATAATGAACTAATAATTTGCTAAATCACTTCCATAGCAGTATACAGCACCTGGACTGTCTTTCCGTATGTCTCGCATTCCTAAGACATCTTTCACAAGTCCTGGCAAGGTCATAAAGCATGCACAGCTCAATAACGCGGTATGCTATTTTATGCAGTCCACAGTAATATACATACATGTATATTACATCTGCTTGCTGAGTGCTGCTCAGTAGTGGTTCACGCAAAAGCCTTGTTTTCACTGAGTTAAAATTTTAAGGAACAATCCAACAAGATATGGAGTATATGGGATTTAATCTGGCAGAATAAAAACACAGGTGAAGTTGCTTCAGTACCAACAGACATTTTGTTCAGTACCAGTGATGATTGAGAGTGGCATCTTCATAGAAAATGCTGTTTAACACATCATGTTCTAGAACAGAAAGTTTCCAAAAATTCTTTACTGTATTATAGCAATCACCCTTCCTTTTTCAAGATCTGTTATAATACTTTGCCCAAAATGACATATAAGTCTGTTTCAAAAATATTTCAGACTTTTGTTTAGTAAAAAAAAAAGAAAGAATTCACACTGAAAAACAAAACTGGATGAAATGAACCTGTAAAAATAATTTTGACACATGAATTACTTTTCTGTACAACTGATATTTGATAAAATTTCAGAAGAGTCTATAAAGATACAAATTTTACAAAATAGTACTAAAACTTAAAAACTAAATGCTTATGTAAGCACATCTTAAGTCATTTGTCAAATGAAACAATACCAAATATTTTTAAGATATTCTGAAATCAAATTGTTCACATGCTTTGACTAAAAAGATAAAATATTTGCATGAAAACAATAAACATTAATAGATAGCAAATAACTAATAGTAATATACTCAGCTAATAATAATACATAATGTTGTTATATGTATGTAAATATATGTCTATACAATCTTACAGATATTTTAGTTTATGTATCATTCTATCTTGAGGATATCTGTTTGCCCTTTGATGAACACCACTATATCTTGATGAAAAAATTAAAACAATCCCTTTGGACACTGTTACAGTTTTGGTTTTCTTTCTTTACCCAAAAAAGATTGTGACACAAGACTGGTTGTTTAAACTCTTTCTATAAGAAATATATATATACATTTTTTCCTATAGTATTAATATTTACTTTATGACTGCCTATAATTGTGGGGTTTGTTCAAAACTTACATGTTTATGTATAAAACAGCAGTTTTTAATTTTTGTTAACATCAGTAGAAATCTGTTGCAGTGAAATTATTAATTGAATTTAATGGCATTTAATTCAAGAACATTGCATAGTGTCTTGTTTTATGACACCTATATTAAAGCTTCTAAGAGCTGCCCACATTTGCTATCAAAGGACCCTACAATACTTTTGCATTAGGCAGAGAATCATTGGTACTCTAATTATAAAAGCATACTTACTAGTAAAACTGCTCCAGGATTTCTACATCACAGCTTATCCACTGAATCAAAGATTCTTTTCTCCTATCATGTTGATTCGCAAAACTTACACTTGTCATTACTGCCTGTAGATGTAGTTTGGGATAATTGAAAGCAAAATTCAGAATTTCAGAATCTCCTTTTCCTTCCTCTCTCTTTTTTAACATTTACTTTTCAATGCTTTGCTTACAGTCCTGTAACAAATACTGCTACCATGCTGGCTAAAAACTCTATGCATAACAGCTAATTGGCTATCTAAGACATCTTCTTTCAGCAAGCAATGGTTATTGAATAGAATACAGTGGTATTCTTGGAAAGGGGAAAAAAAAAAAAAAAAAAAAAAAAAAAAAAAAAAAAAAGAGAAGAATAATGGGCACTAGAATGACAATACAAGAAGAGGAGAAATCTCAGATTAGCCCAAACTCCCAGGCCCTAATCACTGACAGAAGAATCTGGTAAATCAAGGAAAAAGACATCAATCCATTCAAACAGGATTAAAGGTTTAAACTGAAAACCAACAAACTTGTTAGCCTTTGTGGGAAAAATTTGCATTGGGATTTTTTTAGAGGTGAAACAGACAAATAAAATGTTTCTAAATGCCTATTTATTACCTCACGTGAAAGAGAAGAAAACTATACTACAGAAAATAAAATCAGTGTCAAAGCTTAAGTAAACTGATTCACAGGAGAATGTTGCAGGGTGCAATGACCTGGTAATCATGAATATTTAGATCTATAGGAATAGTGGTGCAAAAACAAATATTTATTATTAAAGTGTATTTGCCAGTGAGACCATGCTTTTATTAACAAATACATCTTTTTTTACTTTTTTGTGTTCAGGTTAGAATGACATACTTCAGATGGCAGGCAGTTGCCAATGCTCTTAACACCTGAAAAAAGCTGACTGAAACCACTATGACAGAGATTTCCTTTCTGATTACAGAAGACAGTTACCAAATTCATTTTCTCCCTTTATTTAGTGGGAAAGGAAGAGAGAGGTGGCATACATTGTGGCTTATGTCATCCTTTCTTCTCTTAACATAGTGATTAGAATTTTAAAGAATATGCAGTGAAAGAATTACAATAGAATTTCTATGGCTCGAGCAATAGTCCATCTACACCAGCTTTGTATCATTGTTGCTGATGCTTTTCCAAATGAAACTTTATTACAATTATTCTAAAAAGAAAAAGGGCTGGTTTGTAATACAGCTCTTTCTATTTTAATGAATAGATAAGTAAGTCATTTTTTAATAAAAATATTAACTATAGCACCTGATTCATGAAGGTTAGTGGACATACATTTGTATTCTTTCCTACTTTTAGAATCCTTTGAAAAAGAGGTTTAGAAATTATGACTTTGATACGTATTTCTTTCACAGGACCAATTGTTTATCAGCAGTAAAACCCACTGTCAATTGCTAGTTACTGGCATTTTTATAATTATTCAAAATTCTGAACCCATTCCAGTTGTGAGATTTCTGCTAATGATGCCCATAACTTAGAATAATTATTTAATCTACCAGTATCTGCTAATAGCCTCTCAAAATATCCTCAAGGAGGCTTTTTTTTCCAATAACTGCACTGTAGTATACATCTTATTTATTAAGTTTACAATGGACTTCTTCAATCCTAGTCAGCATATACAGTCCACAAATTTAAATAATGACATTCTGTGTGGGACTTGTTATTGGGCTGGGGATATTTGACCTGGAATGCCATTACCTTAACTTATACATTTTAAAATCACATTTGAAATGCTGCAAAACTAAGATTGTAGTGAATTTAATTTCAAAGTCATTTTGGATGTCCTTTCAAACTGCATGTGGTAATCCTTGATTTTTGCACTGATGCTAAATGTTAATGAACAGAGCCACAGTGTACCATTTCACCTAGAGCAATGAAAACATTAAAATCTCTTTAGAAGACTGAATAAAACTTTATTTTATAAATATAATCCTTGTTGAAGCTCTACCATTTCACTGTACTTTTGAAATAAGGGCACATGGAAAATATGGAAGAGTTCCTTTGAGATAGCTAACTAAAGCTACAAAATGAGCACGGTACAGTATTTCCAAGGAACACGGTTCAAAAGTTGTACGATTACTACTAAGGTTGTTTTATTCTTTACCACATTTGGAACAGGAAGTCTGTGTTGTTCTTGAAGAATTCTGAAAAGCAATGTCACAGTCTGATGACCTCTTCTCCTCATTAAAACGTTCCCAAAGACAGCTCTCTGCATGATGTTTTGTAGCTTCAGCAGCCATGAACTAATTTGTACCTCTTATTTTGATCATGCACTGGTGAAAGAACCAAACAATATTTTTCTTTAAACACAGAGAGGTCTTTCAACAGCTCAGCATGCACTTCTACCCTCTTTTTAATCTTGGAGCACCTATTTATTTGCTCTTTTCACCACTAAATCTTCTTTGCTCCTTTCTGCCCCCCTGCAAAGCTGCTAGTTAAAATCTTCAGTGTTTTTTCTTCATAGGCTTAAACCATTAGAAGGGTATTACCATAAAAAGGGAGACAAGGACTTAGAGACATGGTGCACCAGAATTTGCATTTCTAATTTTTAATCCAATTAAACTAAAATAATATTTATTTAGCTACAACCTTTCTATAATGGGTATAAATTCACTAAAGCTAATGGAAAATTTTATTCCTGGAGGAAATTAGTTATAGGTGTTCACTGCAATAACTGATTGGTTCTGCATACTGAGTGTCTCTGGAATTTGTGTATAGGTAATTAGCATTCAGCTAGTTGATGTGTTTATTTTTCATACCTTCTTGTGTGTGTGTGCAATTCCTTATGCAATGCATATTTTTTACTCCACATAGTGGATTTAGTGTATGCAAATTGTTAGAAGGAACTGTAAGTGCATTAGCTTTTAATGCACAAGGCATATACCTGGAAAGAAAGGCCGCATGGATTGGCATATTTGCATTACAACCAGGTGTGGGGTTTTTTCAGACAGCTGAAATTTTAAAAAAGAAAACCAAAAATGTGGCATTACTACTTGTATTTCATTTTTCAATCAATACATTTTAATCAGAAATGTGTATTTCGTAAATCCAAACCTACCCAAACCCACGGAGAACCCGTTTTTGCTCCCATTGATTTTGGTCCAAGTAATGAAGTCAGCACTTCTTTTAGCCTCTCTCAGGCTTTTCTCATAAGGAGAGAGGGCAGACAGGGACCTCTTGGAGAGAAAGTACTAAATCTTGCCTTTTAAGGGGACAAAAACTCAGTATTATGACACAGGAGCCCAGGGATAGCTGCAAGATGGGAAATCCCTTGCCCAGCAGAATGCTCCCTTGTGCTCCTGTGCTTTCTGTGGGCACATGTCTGGCAGGGGCTGCCCCACACCTGAGCAGACCCCCTGCACATAGGGACTGCCAACATGCTGCTACCAGGGCATTGCATACGGGGATCTGAAAAGATATCCACCCTTCTTGGGTGCTGATGCAGCAGAGGGAAGTCTGCTATAAACCTCTATTCTTGCTCTCCCATCCTGGCTATCTGTTTCCAGAACTCTGGGGTCCAACCTATTCAGTGTTGTTACGGGCTCTAGGAATGGCAGAAAGGATTAAAACAACAGAGAGGCAGCATTTTCTGTATCCATAGATCCCAGCAATGGCTACTTACCTGCAGAAGCAGGTGGGAGACCTGAGGCTGAGAAACTACCTCACTTATTTGTTTAATATAATACTGGATATTTTCCAGAATTATAAATGACTCCGTTATCCGGAGAAAATGAAGCCACCACCAGTTAACCATTCCCAGTTGCTGCTGTACACTCTACAAAGGAAGGAAATTCCTGGATCTAGGATACAATGTTCTGAACTAGAATATTCTTTTTTGAAATTTCCTTCTAATTTCTTGGGCTGCAGAGAGCTTGTCAAAAGGGCACAATAAAAAATAATAATAATAAAAAACCCTGTCAGCCAATCCTTACATTACTCTAGGTGTGAATTTTTCAAATTTAAATAATCTTAAATTTATAGGAAAACTTTCTACCTTGCATTCTAAGAGAAACAGACATGTAAATGCTAATCATATTTTTCAGTATTCCAAATAAGTGGGCAGAATTCTACTGATAACATCCTTACTTAATAATATCCTGTGTACATGTATGCAACAGTGAATGATTATCAAGTACTGCCTTGTTAATGTGTCTTGTCCTGTATTTCTACACAAAAACGAAGAGCAATGTTAGATTCATTCCTGTTCAGTATGAACTTAATGTTCTTCTACCATATTTCTCAGGACATAATTTCACATTATAATATGCCTCCTCTTTATATGAATGAACAAATTTTGTTAGAGGATGTAATTTGTACATTTGATTTTGACTTATGTTTTTTGTAAGAAAGAGAAGGATCATTGGATTGGAATTTATGGTGAGGTATTTCTGTTTGATTGTTAAATTTAAGGCTGAAATGAATAATATAGCCAACATTAAAGTAAACTCTAACCAGGACAAAAAAAAAGGTTGCTTTATGAACACATCTTCAACTGAAAACAGGCTGTATACTATTAGACTGGTCACCCCATCATACCCTGCCAAGTCTTGTTATGGCATTTCTCTGGAGCAACGAGACTTACCCTTCTTGGAGAAGGATTAGATTAGGGAAGATTTAAAAAACTGGACATAAATAAGTGCATGTGACTTAGCAGCATGTCATTGTGAGGTCACTCTTGACTGTCTTTCCTAGAAGAAAGCAAATGATCTTCAAGAACGGAGAGATGGAGGATCCAGGGAAAAACAGACCAGTCAGCTTCTCCTCCATCTCTGTGAAGCTGGAGGGGCAAATCCTTCTGGAAGCCATTTACAAAGTTAAGCACAGGAATGTGTCTGGGAGCAGTCATCATGGATTTACAAAGAGGAAATTGTGTTTGACCAAGCTCATAGCCTTCTACAGTGATTTGGCTACCTTAGTGAACAAACAGAGAACAGTGGATGCCTATCTTGACTTCAGTAAGGCTTTCAATCATGTCTGTCACAACATACATACAGACAAAAGGATGAAGTTCAGACTAGACAAGCGTACGGTGAGATTGACTAAAAGCTGTCTGAAATGCTGGATTCAAAATTGTGTAAAGTCCAGCTGGAGACCATTTGTTAGCAGTGGCCCCCAAGGGTTAATGCTGGGTCCAGTATCACAGAAACACAGAATCATCATGGTTGGAAAGGACATCTGAGATCACTGAGTCCAACCATACACATACAAATATCCCCTACAATCTTGGCCACTGGAGTATGCCAGTAGAGCATGCCCTGAAGTGCACATCCACACATTTCTTAAATACCTCCAGGAATGGTCACTTGACCATCTCCCTGGGAAGGCTGTTCCAGTATCCTTTCCATTCAGAGGGACCACAGTAATGGTAATCTGGAGAAATGGGTGGACAGGAATCTCAAGAAATTCAAGTAAAAGTAAATAGCTCTGGGGAGAAAAACTCCACTCACTAGTACAGGCTTAGGGATGACTGATGGGAAAGGAACTTTGCAGAGAAGGTCCCTTGGGGATCTGGTAGACAATGAGGCAGCAATGAGCTCATATAGCAACCCAGACTTACAGGCTCTCCTTGGCGGCATCAGGAACAACATCACATTGCCTGCAATCAAGGGTGTAACATATTCAGCACTGGGAAGGCTACAGCTAGAGTGCTGGACCTAGTTCTGGGCTCCTCAGTGCAAGAGAGACACAGGCATATTGGAAGGTTTACAGCATGAGACTATGAAGATGATGAAGGCTTGGAGCATATGAACTATGTGAAGAAGTTGAGAGGGCTGGGATTGGTCAACCTACAGAAGACTAAATGCCTGATGGCAGGAAGTAAAGAAGGCAGAGCCAGACTTCTCAGTGGAGCCTAGGGACAAGCCTGAGACAGTGGGCACAAACTGAAATACGTAAAATTACAATCAAACACAAGAAAAAAATGTTTTACTGTTCAAACACTACAACAGGTTGCCCAGGGAGGCTGTGGAGTCACCATCTTTGGAGATATTCAAAAGCAAACTGGACATGGTCACTGGGCAATGTGCTGTAGCTGACCCTGTTTTGAGCAGGGAAGGTAGACCAGGTCACCCCCAGAAGTCCTTCAACCATTCAGTGATTCTGTGTTTTGTCAGTGCAGGAGAATCGAAGACACCAAAAACAGCTTTCTGGGACAATGATAAATGTTCTCAATTACTTTCCACAATCATGGAGTAATTCCAGGGGAGCCTTGTACCTGGTATCACTTGCCGTTTGGATTAAAACTACCTACCAGTCAGGGAGAGGCTGCATTTTCTATCATGAAAACATAAAAAATTCTTTCAGTGTTAGGAAGGGTAATGCCAGTGGACTGGTTTGTCTTGTTCATAACCCAGGTAATCCAAATAACCACCACTGGGTTGGAGAGGGACAAAAATCTTATTAATATTTCTGTAGCTTTTCAAATAAATTTATAGCTAAAGACAGCCTACTGTAACAGGAATGGGTTGGAATTTTGAAAGGAAAAAAAATCAACCCTGCTCTGCTGGAAAATTGTCTTGCTCCCTCCCCACTAAACAACCCTTGGTGTTTACATTACAACCTCTGTTTATTACATGATCTTCTGGCCAGTTAATACTAGATTTAACATAGGAATTCTCACAATTATGTATGGTGTAAATCTTTAAAGATATTTTGCTTAAGAAGCTAATTTTCCAACTCTTCTAAGCCTCAAACTCGTCAAAACCTTTTATTCAGATAAAAAACTACAGATAAGGACATAGCAAAACTGATGACATTTCTGAAGTCTTCTGATTCTCTAGAATTAAGGTAGCTTGTGATTGTGAGACAAAAACAGTCCCAGTTGGACTAAGCAGTTGTCTATTACTGGTGTGTAATGGTCATGTTTCCATGCTATTTCCTCGAACTGCTGGGATAACAGAGTACACTTTGTTTATGAAAGACAGGCTCTGGGGACAAAGAAGAAGATGCCACACTGCACATCAAAAATGGAGATCTTTGCTCAACTGCCAGAAGAGGTGAGAGGTGCACTGAGCATCTCAAGAAAAAGGTAAAAAGCAAAAAAAAAAAAAGAAATAACCTCATCAAAAGGACATATAAGAGTGGGTTTTAGTACTTTTTTGGGGGGTGGGTTTGGGTTTTTTTTTTGTGTGTGTGTTTTGGTTTTTTTTCTTAGACTAATAGAAGCATCCAAAGGGTGCCCTCTCACTTGTAGTAAAGGGAGACTTGAATTATACACAGATACATGCTGGAAAATAATGTCAGGATGAAGAAAGTCCAGTAGGCTTTCAGGACATGTTGGGGACAACTTTCTTTTAGGAAGATGGAAGAAGGTTCTGAGAAGCTTTCAGCTGTTTTAGAACTGATTCTGACTAATAGGGAGGATCGGGTTGAGAAGCTGAAGGTAAAAGGTAATTTTGGTGAAAGTGATTACAAAACTATAGAGTTCACAAATCTAAAGAAAAGGAGGAAGGAGAGCAGCAGAATAAGGACAATGGAGTTCAAAAAAGCAGACTTCATCAAACTGAGGGAACTCGAAGGTAGGGTCTCTTGGGAAGATATTCTAAGGAAAAAAAGGACTGCAAGAGAGTTTGCACTTACTGAAAGGGACTATATTAAAGATACAATGGTAGACTGTCGTGATGCAAAGGAAACATGGAGCATAGTAAGAGACCAATGTGGCTCCATCAAAAGCTCTTTAAGGGCCGGGAAAATAAAAAGGAAAGCAGAAAAATATAAATATAAATACAAAAGCAGGAAGGAACATGGACCTACAGATACAGATATAAAAAGACTATAAAGGAATAAGATGCAGCATAGATCAAAGTGAATACAAGTTTCATCTAGCCAGAAACATAAAACGCAACAAGAAAAATTTTATAGAAATGGGAAGACAGCAAAGAAAAGAATGTCTATGGCTTAACAAGGAAGAAAAGAGAACAGCAGATAGCAAAGGCTGAAAAGTTAGTATCATCTTTGCTTCAGCACTCACAAAGGGTGAGATCTGATCAGAGATACTTGATATACACTGGCACTCAGTAGGCTACTTGACACTGTTTTAAATATCATTCTTGCTAGCAAAATACACAAATACAGAGTATGTATAGATAAACATCATGAAATAGATATGCAGCTATCCAGGAAAAAGAAAGCACTCACAAGGGAGTTATCAAAAATGATCCGTCTGTCAGAAGATACCAAGCAACAAGCTGCAGAGATCCATTGTAGGCCGAATTATGTTCCTTGGTGCTGACTAAAGAGCACATTTGTAAGATTTGGAGAGAAGTTCAGACTGGAACACTTGCAAATGCTCAGCAGAATAAGATTGGAATTTTTAATGTTAGTAAACAAAAGGCATGGCTTGAAATCAACATGATGAAATAAAGACTAACTCAGGTGCTTAGTAAGGAACATTCAAATGCATAAATACATCAGGGGAATAGCTGACTAGTCAGCAGAACTGAAAAAAGAAAGGTTCTGGGCTTTCCATGAATCAGACATCTAATTTATGTCAACAATGCAATACTATTGCAAAAGGACATTCCAGGATGCATTTTGAGGAGCATCACCTACAAGACATCAGAGTTGTTCAGCACAGGGGGGATGTCAACTGCAGTGCAAGGTTCACTTTTGGGCACTCCAGCCTAATACAGAGATCACCTTTCCTTTGGGACACAGAACAAATAAGACAACAAGAATTTAAGAGATTTAGAAAACACAATCTGCATGATATGTTAGAAGAATTGTTTCTGTTTCAATACAAAAAAAAAAAAAAAAAAAAAAAAAAAAAAAAAAAAAAAAAAAAAAAAAAAANTTTAGAGGAAATTTTGGAATATTCTTTCAATACATGAAAGGGTTTTATAGGTACTACAGCCCCCATTGTTCTTTATGCCCTCAGCAAATTTGATGAAAACTGGAAGGATTGATGCTTGCTACAATAAAAAACCTTTTAAGGATGAGATAGTTAATTATTTCAGTAGGCTACTAGAAAAACCTCATTGGAGGTTTTAGGAGCAGGTTGGATATATGGAGTAACAGGACTGAAAAATCCCTGACACACTACTTGGTTGATCTCACTAGTATTGTTCTGTACTAATTGTCCTACCTTGACTCTATCATATCAAGATTTTACTTGATTATTGTTTCATTTATTCTTCCAAAACCTTTTCAGCATCTCCAAAATCACTTTATGACATAAAAAACATAAAGAAATTTGCAGTAACAATGGCCAATTTTTCAAATTAAGTAGCTAAAATACTAGAAGTGATTGTTTTAAACATCATAGAGTGCAAAAGATCAGTGCCTAGACAAAAATATTGTCAGACTTCATATCTTCTAAAGAATTAAAAATTTCAGGGCCCTTTTTTTCAACTGTTACAAGTAACTTCCTTGGCAAGTAGGATTTACTTATTTTCTCAAGTATGGAATTTATTATCTTCCTGCCCTAGTAGTACTTTGCATCAACACATTACTTTGACAGATTTGTGTCTGAGAAGTTTCTGGAAGTTTAGTGAAAATTTTTACTTACCAGACCTGGATTTTTATGCTGTGCTACTCTAAGAGCCCTGCAGACTTTTAACATTAAAGAGTTCAGAAAATGTTGTCTTTTTATTATCTAAGCCACCCAAATTTGTACAGGACACAGGTCTCCCCCCAAATTCCAATGTTTTAAAAGGGACTGGACATGCTCTTGTGGTTTTCACCAACCCTCAGTAAGTCCTGCCTATGCTACATGTGGTTTTACATGACTGTGTCACTTTGACAAACCCATTCTAAGAATCCCTCTTCATGTTTTTCAGTCTTTGCAATCAGTACCTTATCTTGAAGGTGACAAAACTCACCTTACCCTTGGGAACATGTTTTTCTTTTCCTCAGATAGAGACAAGATGCTATTAATATATCATTGGACAAGTATCTTCAGTCTCCCCAATGAGTTGGTTCACCAGGTGTTGAAACCAAGTCTAGCGACCAATAGCAATTAGACAGCATTTTTCCATAAGAATGCACTGTGCAGCTTGTGTAAAATCTCACCACTTTAAGCCTTTCTGTTTTCCCAAAGAGCCACTAGTGTTGAGTCCCAGTAATATTAGCATGGGAGCCCTGTAGACTGAAAGGTTTGTTTAGCCTCTGTCTTCACAATGTCTCAAACTCTGGAGTCCTCAACAGGGAAAGACATGGAACTGTTAGAACAGGTCCAGTAGAGGGATGGAGCACCTCTCCTATGAGGACAGACTGAGGGAGCTGGGGGTGGTCAGGCTGGAGAAGAGAAGGCTCCAGGGAGACCTTCCAGCAGCCTTCCAGGGTCTGAAGGGAGCCTACAGGAAAGCAGGAGAGGGACTCTTTGTCAGGACAAGGGGTAACGTATTTAAACTGGAAGAGTGGAGACTTAGATTGGATATTAGAAAAAAATTCTTTACTGTGAGGATGGGGAGGCACTGGAACAGCTTGTCCAGAGAAGTTGTGAATACCATGTCCCTGGAAGTATTTAAGCCAGGATTGATGGGGCTTTGAGCAACCTGGTCTAGTGGAAGTTGTCCCTGCCAATGGCAGAGGAGGTTGGAACTTGATGGTCTTTAAGGTCCCTTCCAACTCTAACCATTCTATGATCCCTTGATCCACTGAGAAAAACACAGCATAGACAGAGTAGATTAACTTGATCAATATCTCTGAGGAACTGATGTCTGTTTCCTGGTTCTCTCAAGTTTCAGGTCTAAAGTAACCCAATTCTTCCTTAATGTGGTTGTTTCACAAGCTACAATTCTCTGCTTCTTTACAGAGGCACTACCACACGTCCCCACGTCCCTGTGTGAAACCACTGCTACTGGTATAAACATACCAACAAATGTGTAAATCAACATATACCAGAAATATCCTAATTCCCTACGGGGCCTCAGCATAGCTCCATTTAGCTCTACTCCAGCGTTACATCCTGGCCAGCAGCAGGGGAGTTGAAAATAGATGATCTTTATAGGTCCCTTTCAGTCCAAACCTTTCTGTGGTTCTATGAGTAGGGCATCAGACCTGCCCTCCCATGCTTTCTAGTCTGAAGCCTTGCTCAGGACTAAGTGGTTCTATTTGGCTTTGCATCCTAAAATCAGTCTTGAGCTGGTCCCATAAGCAGTGAATTGGCATATTACAAGCCTGTGTGGGCTTGTTTGTAAGTGAGCAGGGTTTGTAGGTCAAGTAAGATAGATGAGAAGATGGTTACCCTGTGTATCAAATATTATTTGGCTTGTGTGCAATCATAACAGCACATCAGTCATTGTTTTGATACTACATCCAAGTAGTTTCTAAAAACTGCAAGCTCCTTCAATTGACCAACTTCAAGTTACATCAGTCTCACTGGAGATTTGAAATTATTCCTGACCAGGAATCAGGAATCTGAATCTGTGGTAAGGGTAGTCAAAGTAACCATTTTGTTCCCTAATATGACAAAGCTCCAAATGACATAACCTCCAAAAGCAAGTTCCGTTGTAAGGTCATATATAAAAAGTCAATGATTAAATGTAATAACACTGGTAATATTAGTGTTATAATCGACAGCTTTAATTCTGACAAGAAAAGAATATTTGAGCTACCTGTATATACCACTTTTAATGTCTTCAACCAAAACATCTCAAAACTAGTAAAACAGTTGGCAACTACTATTTGGCAAGCATTATCTCTTTTTTCTTTTTTTTTTTTTGTTTCAGGAAAGAAATCTGAAATAAATGTAAACAATTTTTTTTCCAAACAAATATAACTAAAAATAAAATAAAATAAATATGAACTCCCACATCCAAAATGTAATTAAATTAATTACAATGTATTATCTAAAGGCAACTGCAAAGGCATAGTTGGCTCTTCTAGAAATAAAAAACAGTTTTCTTTTGCCCAGAAACGTTTAATTTAGGGTTTAAACACCATGAACCTTTGCTTAGTCGTATAAATCCTGATTTTGATTTTACCGTAACAGCAGGCAACGTTCCTGTTGTGCGTTTTTACTATTTTACTTATTCTCCACTAGATGTCCCCAGCACGTCACATTACGTTTTGCTTTCACTGATGGTATCTAGGTAATCTGTACGGGTATATTCTCCCTTTGAAGAGTATGTTATTAAGATATCATGATTAATGACTTTCACTCCAGAGTTCATTTCATCTTGAAGATTAGCAAGAGACAGATCCTCAAGAAGAACACAATAATTTAATTCTCTGCTTAAGATACAGCAGCTTCTCTATTTAGGAAACAATTAAGAATCATACACTTTCTCCTCTGAAAATATTTAAGCAATCAAAGTCTTAAAACAAACGAAAATCCTTACAGCAAAAACCCTCCTATATCAAAAGAGAAGCCTTAGCACGTTTTTGGGTTCCCCTCCCCCCCCCCCCCCGTTATTCCATTACTTT
The DNA here is from genome assembly GCA_013398155.1 of Pedionomus torquatus. Lineage (NCBI taxonomy): Eukaryota > Metazoa > Chordata > Aves > Charadriiformes > Pedionomidae > Pedionomus > Pedionomus torquatus. The sequence continues at coordinate 513,647 of VZRU01010451.1, forward strand.
CAAAAGATGTGTAACAGTTGCACAGACCCATTCACAGTTGACTGGGCTAACAGCAGGAATCTTGCTTAATTTGAGCTTTAATGGATCTTTAAAATAAAATGACAGCAAAATCTGGAATGATCACAGATCTCATCTTAAGCCTTTCCCACCTCCCCAAAATGGCCCCTGTAATAAAGCGTAGGAGGCTGAAAACAAAACTGTCATATTAGACTCTTATGGCAGGTAAGCTAGGCTAGAACTAATCTTGCAGTATTTTGGCTTTTCTGAAAATGCAGTAAGCTCAGTGAAGCTTTCAGGTTCTGCACTCACTCAGCTGTAGGTGCTGCCACAGAGGATCAGCGCAACGGAGGGCTCTGTGCCTCCTGCTTTCAGGGATGCAATAAGGATTTCTGAAAGGCGCCAGTGGGTCTCCAACCGGCAGCACTCTAGCAGCATGTTTCTGACTCTCAGGGCATCAGGTAAAAGATTAGTCCTCTGTAGATGAGCAATTCCTGTCCCAGAGGAAAAAATACAAAACCCAAAGCAAGTACTCCGAGTGACCTTTTACTCTGCAGCTCACACACAGCCCTGGAACAATGGTAAACACTGACTGGGGGTCCACAACCTCCAGCGGTTTCACTGCACATCAGCAGAACCACCAGGACTTACTGTGACAATAAAAGGCATAATTCTGCCAATACTAGCAAACAATAGATGTAAGAAATAGTGAAACAAATCCAGGTGCTCTTGTTGCCACACATTTGTTACAGATACTTCATATTTCAGTTTACAGAACTCAAGTGAGATGCTATTTGCTACCACAAATAGGCTTTTTTGTTGTCTTTTTTTTTTTATTGTGTAAAAGATTCTAAATAATTTTACAGTGGAAAAAACAGCAGTTTTAAAACTGAGGTGGCTGAGAAGGCTGCTGAAAGGATTTTTCTGCTTTTTTTATGACAGGAATCTTAAAGGGTTTGTGCAGGTTTGCTTTTTTGAAAGACAATTAGGTGTCTCATTTTCATCTTGTTCCTCTCAAAATAATTCCTCTGTAGCGCAGACCATCAGTGCTTTCTGAAAAACTGGTGAAACAACAACATCACAGGATTCAAGGAAGCAAAATCCAAGCAGTCAAAAGTGAATAGAGTGAAATATTTTCAAAACTTTGTTGCTTCCTTTCTCTTCATTTACATGTAAGCAACTAAGGGATTCCCCCATGCCAGGGAAAATCTTCATCAACCCCATTACAGCAGCTTTCTGGTCCCCTTATGCATCAGAAGGACGTGAGCATCTAGCCCATGAGATGTTCTGAAGTGCTGTCAGTCACTTGGGGTTCAGTAACCACCTCTCACAAACCAGCCTCAATTTTCACCGCTCTACAACTTTCCCACACCTTCTTACCTATACCAGCCTGTCGCTTGGCTGCTGGGTTGCAAATGGGCCAGACAGAGCTGAGGCCTGGGGATGGATTGTTTTTGGTGTCTTGGGGACTGCCAGTGGCCTGGGGAGGCTCTGGCCCTTGCCCTCTACCTTGATGGTGGTGTGGGGAGCAAACTCACACTTCACCACAAGCCCTTTTCTCAGGGGACAACTGGCCCTCCAGGGCAACTTGTGGCTGCTGCCTCCAGCTATGGGGTGAGCAGCCTGAGGGGCAGCAGGTGGCCCTGGGGAGGAACGGCTGAGATGTTGGTTCCACATCACACACTGGAGCACCTCTCCTATGAGAGCAGGCTTTGAGAGTTGGGTTTGTTCAGCCTGGAGAAGAGAAGACTCTGGGAAGACCTTATATCAGCCTTCCAATTCCTGAAGGGGGCCTACAGGAAAGACAAGGAGTGACTTTTCACAAGGGCATGTAGTAATAGGATGAGGGGTAATGGCTTCAAACTGGAAAAGGGCAGATTCAAATTAGATATTAGGAAGAAATTTTTCCCTGTCAGGGTGGCGAGGCACTGGAACAGGTTGCCCAGAGAAGTTGTGGGTGCCCCTTCCCTGAAAGTGTTCAAGGCCAGGCTGGATGGGGCTTTGAGCAACCTGGTCTAGTGGGAGGTGTCCCTGCCCATGGCAACAGGGTTGCAACTCAATCTTTAGGATCGCCTCCAATCCAAGCCATTCTATGATTCTGTGGGGTGGGACAGGGGGACAGCAACCAGGGGATGCCATGCTAATGTGGGGCAGTCAGCATGGGGTAGATAGGAGTGGATGCAGTGATGCAAAGACAGGGAAGCAGAGTCTACTCACCCTGCCTCAGTGAATGGGGCAGTTTCTCCCACCCACAACAACATGCAGCCCCAGTTGCCTCTTGCTCAGCCAAAAAAAAAAAAAAAAAAAAAAAA
>VZRU01010451.1:515963-530043 GCA_013398155.1 Pedionomus torquatus
ATTAAAAAAAAAAAATCAATCAGAAGAACATTAATATCACAAATATCTTGAAAATAAGTAGCCATCTTGGCTAAACATAAACTGGTTAAGATCCCTGGTTCTTTTTATTTCCTCCATTTTTAACTCAGCCAGCTGGAACAGTGTGCATCCTCTTCTATATACAACTAGCTGGAGGCAGCACCTTGTGAAAGGTCTATGTGAAGTAGAATGAGTTTGGCACTTCTTCACTTAGGCCTTAAGCAAATTAAGCCAAACAAATTGCAATAAGTGGGTAGGGCATTAGGCCAAAAGTCACAGGGGCTTACAGCATAGTTTTACTGCTGGCTTCCTGTGTCCCTGAAGAGCTGCCTGTCTGAGCATCCCCAACTGCAAAGCAGAGATAATACTGAACCATCCTAACTCTGTGGGAGTCCATGAGAGCATATCAGCTTCTAGGAACTAATCTTTTTATATGTTCTGCATGCTCATTGCGTTTTATACTGTCTAACAAACTCTCACAGAGTGAGGTAAGCTACCACAGAGCTAAGGTTTCCCTGAATAATGCACAGAGCTTTACTTTTACCTGCTCTGTACCCTACAATTTGTAAAAGCATCCCAATGCCTCCAAAACTGAGACCTGAGGAGGTCTGTGACTGGTTGGATTTTCTCCAAAACTAGGAGAGTATTTGAGTTGATACAACTCAAAATTTCTGAGTGTTTTTTTTTTTTTTTCAGCAGAAATGGTGTTCAGAGTGCTCGAAATGCTCACAAGGGATGCTTGAAAATGTAAGAAGAGAATATTTCCTCCCTGAAGTTCACGTGGTGGGCTGAGTAAACCTCTCTGGGGGTTCCCCTTCTGCCGACTTCAAGCAGGGGAAATATCACCAGATATATATCAGATCATCTATTTTCTTCTACTCTTTCCTGTCTGCAGATCATCTAAGGTGCCCTGAGGTTCCTCTGGACTGGAACTCCCCTTTGATACCGACAGAATTCTTCTGGTAGACAATGAGAAAAACTCAGCTTTTCCATTTGTCACATGCTGCACTCTTAAATTTTCCCCTCCCCATTTCCAACTACTATGTTTTGTCCTGTCCCTATTAGAAAACCACATGTTTCTTCCATGCCTCAAATGCCATAAAGCAGGAAAAGCTGTTTGATTACATAAGCACACCCATTATCCTCTTCTACAGAGTTGAGCTCTGCCTTATTTAATCTTCTCATCTTTTTCCAGACTACATTCATCTTGCTGAAAGCTCATGTGTGGTCTAAGCTCGCCATCTAGGCTCTTTAACAGAGACATAGAAAATCATTCATTTCATTCCTGTTTTAATACTTCAGAGGATAAAATTTCTCACCTTGGGAGGAGTTCTACCTCTTACCTTGTCTCTCTCTTCCTGGATGAAGTCTAGACAACGAGATTTAGTTTACACTGAACACTTAAAATTGGATGGGATGGGTTTCAGTCTCGCTTACCAAAAGCTTCCCCTAAGTGGCTTTTCTGCCCCTCTGTTTTCTAATATGTTTGGAAAATGCAGAGACTTCTCAAGGAGCCTCAGAAAGAAAAAGTCATGCCATGATTTATAATGCTCACTAAGCAGTTGATCCACTAAGCCAAAAAAAAAGGACTGGAAACACCATATAATCTCTTCTGGAAAAGGCTAGTGTTGCTTGCATCTGCACTTCTGCAAAGTATGGGATGTTTGAAAAACGGGATGCATTGCTTCCAAGAACCGCCACCACCTCACCACTTTACTGCTTAAAAATTAAAAGTTAGAAACAGAGAAAACACTAAATTAAACTGCATTCTCAGAAAGAATGGCCAAATTACCGTAACTCCAGACTCCATGCACAGGCCAAATTATCTAATGCTGCAACAAGTTTTAGTTTATCCACAAACATACACACGTGGAACTACAAACATGAATACTACTTTTTATATGTATATGACACCTACCTGTGTATAGGTTTAAGATGTACTAACCCTTTCCTGAGAGTTGTATAAAATCAAACTTGGGAATGACAATGCTGACATTTTATCTGAGGGAGCAGCCACCCTCACAAGACCACTACATATTTTCTATTGGTTGCTGACTAAACCAACAAAAGAGATAGAGCCCCAGGTTTTCCTATCAGTCAGAGTACAAGAACGCAAAACAGCAATCCTGTATCTCAGCACCGAAATACAGATCTGCCTGATTGCTATCACATAATATCATCACCTCTTAGAGAATTCTTGGGAGAGCAGAACAGTAAAACTCTCATCATTAAGCCTTTTATCACGCACAGAATTCTAATCACTACCAGAAATCCTCTACAGAACTCCAAAGAGCATAAAATAGCCAGCATTACATTCATACAATAAAATGTAAAAAAAACGACATTCATCTACTTTTACAGCAGACCACGTAGATTAAAAAAACACTGCTCCATAAGCATTTCTTGTAGCAACTGTTCAAAAACTGTCCATATGAAGGGAAGTCTCTCCAACTGAGGTTCAGCTCAAGATTAAGAGACATCAGTTGGGTGCCTATGTACAGAAATCCTCTCTGTATTGGTATCCTGGTCCAGGGTAGAGCAGATCCCATTTTCTCTCTAATGAGAGAGGCTCTTGCTTATATTTGTTGCTGTGGGTCAGCTGACTTGGTTGTTTACCCTGTGGAAGGGTTGCACCTGTGGGGGGGAGTGGACAGGTCAGGTGACCCAAATTGACCATAGGGTCAGCCCATTTGTCATAACCTGTATAAAAGCTGAGGGATCGAAAGGGTTGGTTGCCTTCTTTTCAAGGGTTTGCCTTCTTCAAAGAGGAGTACCTTGTGAGTTTGTCTACCTTTGATCTCTATCAGAATGTTCTAGAATGTAGTTCCTACTTGTCCCTGGGGCCAGTCTGGGACGTTCCTAGTGCCTCCTGGTGAAGTTTCTCTATGAGCTCGATACGGTTTTGTGTGTATGTATATATTTAATATATATATTAATAATTTATTATTTAATATTTAATAATTTCTATTAATAATTTCTAAGTATTTAATAACTTCTTAATTTTACTGTTATCAATTTTTTATTAAGTTAAGGTTTTTTTTCTAAGCTCATAAGTCTCTTTACCCCTCTTCTTCCTCTCCTTGGAGCAAGAGGTGGAGGAGAATCTGTTGTCTTGTCATTGACCTACCTGGCCCAAACTATGACAGTTGGGTACCTAAGTTTCCATTACAGTCAGTAGATGTTAAGGCAGCAATCTAAGAGCAATTCAGTTCATCTTGGAGTAGTAGCTGGTCAGTTGAATCACTATCCAGATGGCTCTGGCTGTCTTGACCAGATCTCGATTGCACTTAAAGGAGTTTAGCCAGCTAGCTCACAGATGCCCAAATCCCATTACTTCAAAGGAATTTAAAGCATGACATTATGGCACTTCCCAAGTACAGTAGTTTTGCTCTGTGCTTAGAAATCACTGACTTCAATGAAAAATTACAGTAGTCACATTGAGAGAAGCATGAAGAAGGTTCTTGCAGTGATTTCTTATATTAAGAAATTATTTTAGTGCTCTAAGAACTGTGAAACTAAGCACTTGGGGACCTCCTCAGTCTGCTAAGGCTGAAGCCTACAACTCGCAACTTCCCAGCAGATTGCCCTGACCGCACCACATTTTTCACTCCATGTCATAAAACTAGGCCACAGCTTAGCCTGGAGTTTGTGGTACAGAGAGCAAGTAATGAGTAGTTTGATCTGATAGCCCACTGATGAACACCATGAGAGGGACAGGTAAAAGTCTTGAGACCCTGCTCAAGGACCTACTTACGCACCATGGACTAAATCATTAGTGGAGAAAATGTACAACTGGCTTGGTTAGTGGGGACTGGGTGCACTGTTGCAGCCAGGAGAACAAACCAGATCTCTGATGCCTGGCTCTAGCTACTGCCCTTTCATCATTTATAAATACATCTGGCTCCTATTCTAAAGAACTTCAGTAGCTTCTACTGTATTAGAATAATTTCATAAAGCTTTTTTAATCCTTTTTTCAAGTAAATGAACACAAAAACCTATAAATAGGTTTTAAATTACTGTCTCTATCACACAGAGTTGTGGAGTACTTGAAATCTCCTGGGAGTTTGATCTGTGTTAATTAAATCCAAAAAAATTCTCCATAAGGTCTAAAGCATGCTTAATGAATTAACATGGAGGCCCCGTTGAGCAAAAGCCTTTTAAACTCCAGTGAAACAAATCAACTCACATTTTATTATTATCCACTTAACAAATTTAATCTGTCGCTTTACATCATGTGAAACCACAGTTTTTCATAAATGCTAATTAAAACCATTAAAAATGGAAATCTTCTAAGGGGCTTATGCAAAGTGTGAATATTGATGCAGAGAGATAGGCCTGTTTGTCTTTATGAATGAAAGATAGTACTTCTGCTATAACAAACTGTACTTAAGAAATCTGTGGGGAGTTTGTATAGATACCTAAATAAATTTGAGACAGGGAGGGCCTTCGAAAGCACTGCTCAAAGGAAACTTAAAAAACTTAAACTGGTATTGCACTCTCACTGACAGGGTACCACCAATTTGAGGAATGCCGTTACACATGAACCACAAAAAGCTGGAGAAGGCAAAACAAACTGAAATAAAAAATAAGGCACCTCCTGATTTGAGTCCTTAGAATCCATATATACTGAAGCCAATTTAGTAATAATCTATAAGTCAATCCATTAATTATTAACGTATAGGAATAGTGATGCTTATAGCAAAGCAGTGGAAATGAGTCTGGTAGGATACTTAGAGCACCTGAGTGAGTAACCCTCCCAGAAAATGGCAGGAAGTGTGGGAATTCACGTGCACTACATCCCTTCTTTAGCAACTGGGTTTATTCTGCCAATTTTTTTCCAAGCATGCTCTGAGGAGCACATGCACATGATTGCTGCCAGATCTTCTGCTGTTAGATCCTAAATAGGATGTTAGATTAGTAGGAAGAGACATGAAAAGTTCACAGTTTAAAAATCTGCTAAAAGTTCATGTGAGATGCCTTTATATCTTGCTTTCTTTACATCTTTATGTCTGACCTTTTCTGTTTGTCTTGCATACAAATTTTTCTATTTTTTTCCTCAAGCTCTTCAGACTGATTCGTTTCCCAACACTTCAACATAAATCAGAAACAACATTACAGCCTCCTATACAAAATCATTGAAAACAGCAACTTGAAGGGAAATCTGGAAGTCACTTCATCCATTCCCCAGGTCTACTATGTGGCAAACTGTACCCACATAACTCCTGATGAATGTTGGTATGATATGATTTTTAAAATCTCCAGAGGTAGAAATTCCTTCACCGAAAACCAGATACTTCTCAGTGGCAGCATGTGTAGGCCTTAGCATAAACTCAGTTTTTACTATTCACTGTATATAAACTGTTTATTACTATCTGAGAAATTACTTACTATATTTTTCTATTTGTGTCATACTTATATTTTAATATATAATATTATATAAAATATAATGATATATTATATATATATAATATTATATAAAATATATTATATATAATATATCAATATTTTAATATCTAATAGCATAGTTAGGTTCATAAACTTTAAATTATACTTATAACATGAAAATTCTCCTGGCCATTTAATTTTATTAGACAAATATGTCTCACTACGAGAAATGCTAAATGTTTTTTAGAAGCTGCACGTCATGGTTTTAACACAGTGACTATTTTCTTTAATCTCAGCTATCCTAATTATCAGGGTCTGAAGACTTCCAATAAATATTATCCCTCTATAAATGATACTTGCTGTCCAACAGGAATTTACATTCACACATACCATAACATAGAATAAATAAGCTAAGTTTACCAAAATGGGCTGGCACCTACTACTGGCAAATGCAATGGTATTTTATACACTTGAGGAAATTCAGGACAGCTTTGAGTCACTCTCACTCACATGATGTTCAAGTGCTCGCACACAAAAAACAACATATACAATTTTCTACCCTAGAGACTTTATACCTCAAATGTCTTAGACCGGTGCTTTCAATCTAGTTTCCCTTTTTGTCAACATAGCACTCTGAAAATGAAATTTTGCCAACATGGAATCATATCCTCAGACCTGTTTCAGGAGACATTAAGTTGGCTCAGCCATTCCAACTGGTTTTTATCCTCCAGCAGGGAATTCTTTATATACTTTTGAGCCAGGATATAGCCTTTGCCCTTTTTCCTAAAACTTAGTCAGAATGGGAAAAGCAAAAAAATGAAGGAGCACTACTGTGGTATCTCCCTTTGCAAAACCAGCTTCCAATGAATGGGCCAGAACCAGGACACTGAAAAAGTGACAAAAAGCTACCTTTGTCACCTCTCTCTGATTCTGTGTCATAAGCAGGAAACTTGAAGAGACAGAAAAAAATCATAGCAGTAAACCAGATGTGTTTAGGAGGTGAGAAAACTGAGTCATTTCTGAAAAGATAGCAGTCGAGTTCTCTCCTATTTTCAGTAGGACTGTTCAGAAGAGGGGGAAAAATAAATGACTATAAATCAACATATTTCAAGCAGAAATAATGTCATAAAAAGGAAAAAAAGAAAGCCAGATAGTCAAGCTAGAGAAAACGATGGGCCATTTCCTAATTTAGAAATTTTAAGTATGGCATATTAATTTAAAAAACAGCCAATGGGACTGTTTAAGCAAGAACAAGATAATGATTTCTAAAATGGCAGAATGATGTGAAGGTGGCGGAGTGACAAAAAGCCACAAATTATCACAAACATGTATTGCCCTTAAGCTCTAGTGATAAAACAAAACTGGCATGGATAACTTCTCAGTTACTAGCAAAAGAGTGATATCTCAACAGTAAACAGTTATTCTGTTGGGTTTAGAACATTCACAGTAACATTGAAAAAATCACCACCTATTTCCACATTGGGCAGGAGGCACATGCAACATGCTCAGGATCTAGTGAACAGAGTTTCTGAGAATTTTGAGAACGATTCAACAAAATACATAAGAACATAAAGAACAAAGAATAACTTTGTATTCCATCAGAAAGGAGAATAACATGCAAGTGGCAGGCTGAATGCTTTACATAAGGAAATTATTCATGTCCATATATATGAAAACTGAGTGTAAAATGAAACCAAAGTGGTAACATTGAAATCTACAACACAGAAGATAAACCTGTCTTGTTTATATGTTCATAGTTTATAGTGATACTACTTCATTGCATAAGTCAGGCAGCAGCTTTGCATTCGATAACACTTTTTCTTGTAGCTATTGTTACTCCTTGTGTCTTGCACTTTTCTACCTTATCCTTTTATTACTTTATCACCCAACAGCCTTGGTCTTATTAAGAATGTGGCATCTTATTGTTTTACATATTCTCAGATAAGTAAGGTAAACGGAGAAACTTTCTGTGTTAGACAGTGGAAGTTAGAGGAAAAAGGGTCACAAAGACACAAAACTAGAGTGAGTCATTTGGACATGACATAGAGATGATCTTATGGAAAATGCAACTGATAAAAACATGGCCAAGATACAAGAAATTAGTCCAAATAATAGTAGCAAGGAAAAAACACTATTTTGGAATGCAAATACACGTAATAAGAAGAGCTTCTTAAAGCTACAGCAAAATTTATTTTTAAATCAGCTGTTTAGCATCCAGTCCTAACATAACCTCTTTTCCTACTAAGAGGACAATTTTTTAGGTAAATGTATAGCCCTCCTTCATTCTAAGGCCATGAGGAGAAAGCTCCTGGTCATTGAGGCTAAGCAGAAAAGAGAAAAAGCGTATTCACGATACTTCCCACCCAAAGCTACTTTCAAAGTCGTAGGGAGTGAGGTATCCTTTTGTATACGTATTCTGTACATGTGCACCTAAATATGGCCAATATGTGCCTACACAATTCCAAGTATTCAATCATCAGTTGGGTGACACTGGACTCAGCACTTACAGAATGTGCACACGTGCACAACAGGTACATGCAGCACAACCTCAGCACGGGCTGCACCTCGGCAGCCATGGCATGTATATTTAGGGGTATCTCCTCCAAGGAAAGTCCAAGCCCTTGGACACAAGACAGGTATTTCCATCATGGAGGTCAAGTCCTCCATCTAGACACCAATTTCCACAGAAGGAAGTGGTGGAGAAACTTAACTACATTTAAGATCACTTAAAATAAGGCCTGAGGCATGGTGTCCAGTTTAAAAATTATGTGGTGTAATATGTTGAAAGAATATAGATCCCCCTTTTCTTTCTGTCTAAAAATAAGTAGTGACATTTGAAAAAAGGAAGTATGGTCCAAATATAGATGTGGGACATTTCAGCATTGTCATCTTGTGCTGCTAAAAGCTATGTTAAAATAACTAAACGCCCATTGTTCCATATTCACAGAGGCATTACCAGAAACTGAGCAATTGCAGGACACTGTGTATTTTCCATACATTCAGGGCATGATTTTGATGTTTTTGCTCATGCATAATAGTGCTTTGCTTCTTGAGTAGTTCCACTTAATTCAGGGGTAGCGTTGATGTGATACACATAAACATATTCTAATACTTGGGGTTTTTTTTATTTCTTCATTGTTCTTTTAAAATATAAGTAAATATAAATACATCCTTCCATTTTTGTGTCTTTATTTTGGAAGACATTTTCCTTCAAGGATCAGTGGAACAAAACAAACACTAATATATTTTTAGCACAGTAAAATAATATGATGATAACGTTAAATTTTAAGTATGTCATGAAAAGATAATGGTCTGAAGCAGGATTGAGAAGCCAAGATTTTTCTATTTATTATGACTATTGATTGCAAAAATGTGCTAAGTACTTCGGAAAATATGAGTCAAGTGACTTCTATTAGGATAAAAAAAACCATCTTGGATTTATGAGAGCGATTCTAGAATTTTGTGATAAATTGCTGCACACACCTATTTTTATATAGCATCCAGTTCTACAGACACTTTGAGGGCAGTAGCACATGAATAGGTTTCTTGCTTCCATCAAATCTGCAGAACCTGAATGCCAGTAAAGTATCCAGTCTTTTTTCTTATTTTCACATGTTTTTTTATAATGGCCTTTAAATATAGATTGACCAAAGAAGGCACAGAAAATCCAGACCTGGTTGCCCTCTCAGTGTCAGAGATTTTAAAGAACACAGCGTCATTTTATTTTTCTCTTTGTCTTTCATCTAGCTTCCTTTTTCTTGGCTTGAGAAACCTCTGACAGTCCATCAGAGAGGAGATTACTTTCCTAATACCTTATGCTCAGGCCAGCTATTCCAATTAGAAATAAAGTTCTGGATCTGTTACTGTGCCATTCTAAATCTTCTGACCAAAATACACAATGATGATGCAATTCTTGTCCAATGCCATTTATACTTACTTGTAATTAAAAGGTGAGAGGAAGTCAGTGCGTCAGAGTCTAATTGAGTGTGAAATCACTAAGTTACGCCAGATTCTGCATTTTCAAAATCCCAGACCAGATTTTCTGCTCTGTCTTTCATCAAAAGCATAACAAAAAGAGATGAGGGATCGAGGCTATTAAATGAGTCTTTCACCTCCACGCATCGGGCTTCACATGGCTGGTAAGCTTTCTTCTAGAAAAGCTCAACTGGAGAAGCGTGGTCCCACAGGGGGCACTAGAGTTGGAACAGGACCGAGCCATTGGCCTTGACCCTGCTGCAGGATGCATTGGATGGTAGGGCAGGGACAGGCACAGCTCCATCCTCTGTCACTCTGCCCTTTGCCCTCCCCCGGCAGTGGTAGGGGTGGATGCACAGCTGGAGCACAGACAGGTCAAGAAATTGCTCAGGTCGGGACACCAGCCAGCACCAACAAGTAACAAGCGCTGCACTTGCATACAGTGCTAACTGATTTTTTTGCAGCATACATCAGAGAACACGATTCAGCCACGAACACCGGACCTGTGTCTAAACATCTGAGCACCGATCTTGTGAAACACTAAAACAGCCCTGTAATAACATCGATGTACCCAATAGATCACATGCAAAATTTTAGACATAATAATCAAATTTGCAGCGTCTTCATAAAACAGATAAATGCACTGTTATCAGTGTTACTCTTTCCCATAACACATTAGTTTTCTCATTTCATTAGCCCTTTAAACTATGAACCAAAGTCTTTTATGGCAATGAAATGTCTTTTCCTCTTTGCTCAATACAATGACCCCCAACCTCTTTAGAACATTTTAGGGCATCACTGTAATCCAAACACATAATTGAAAAACATTTAAGTTCTCACAGTTTGCTGTAGTGAAATTACTTATTTTGGTTGATTTTTTGTTTTTTTTTTTAATAAGCAATATATTTCAATCAGTAGTATCTGCTTGCTTGTTTCTATTTCCTGAATAAATATTCTGAAAAATATTACCTTAGTAATGCTGCAGGCACATGATTTGCGGTATGTATTTTCTGTATTGGCTTTTCAGACACAGAACATGTTCTTCAGTTCTAAATGAGAGACTGTGTCTTCCCTTAGACAAGGTCATGCTATATAAACCAAAGGCACTTCCTCTTTTTCGCAGAAAACTCATTTCCCATTTATTAAACAGAAGTGTTAAGCTCTGACTAATGTAAAAGCATAACTTTTTTGACTACTGTCAGCCTCTCAGAGAAACTTCAGGATATTACTCTAAAATTAGAAACAATAGATATTTCTAAAATGCTGTTCCTCTAACACAGTTCTACTGAACAACCCATGAAAAATAGCACAGTATCTTTTAGCAAGTGTCCAGCACTGCATATGATAAAAAATCAAATACACGTTTAGTGTAATGAATTACAATATGCTTCAATACCAAAAGCTAAATGAAAATTTGTACAACTGACAACTATTTCCTTATAAGGAAAGAATTTTCCTTATAAGAAAACTGCATTTAGAAAAAAATAATATATGTAAATACCAGTTATGGGTACAATTTCTCTCCTTATTCACTTTAACTGTTCCAGCAAATCAATACACAATTTGGGTTATATTTTGCGGGCTATAATATTTTAAAGATTTTTCAGTAAAGTTGTAAGTATACTTACCAAGCACTGTGATGGTTAGATTCAGAAAATCACGTGGCATTAAATTGTTAACACTCAGAATACAAAACTTATTCCCTGCTCTGAAAATGGCTCTGAATCCAATTTTTCTTCTATTGCACTTGGTGTTGAAATGTATCTTTTGTCTATATGAGTTTTAGATGTTTTTTTTTCTGATCAATACAGGAGATTTCAGGAAATAAATTCTTTATGTCAAGTCTCATTTCTTCATTAATGTTGCATTTACTGTACACAAAAATGGCCTCTCTGAACTGGAAAAGTACGGTTCACTTCATAGAGGTTTACAAACCATATTTCTGAGTTTGAGGCAGTCTTTTCCAAAGTTGTCATGTACATGGCTTTGCCTTGGGCATGTTCTATTTTCCCATAAAAATATTTTTTCCAGGTCCAATTTTCAGGATTTTTTTATTATTATTTGCCTTTGTTTAGAATTTTAAGATGTACTTCAATGTATTCAAGAGCAATTCAATCCTGGGTATTTCTGAGGTACATGGACTTCTTAGAAACATCAGATATAGTATGTAGCTAATTTGGACCCATGAAATATGCTGCCACATTAGCAAATTTCTGGCTATGTAGATGCAGGAGCCTACCATCTGCAGGTAATTCAGTGCTCTTTAGTGCCTCTGGCTTTATAACTTCTGAGCTTCTTAGTGCACATGCACAAGAAGTAACAGTTGTCCAGGAAATCCTCTGCTCAAGTGCTCCTATTCTTCCCTTGAATAAGGATCAACATTTAGGTTTTGACATCCTCAACACCTATTAGCAACTTCCAAATCTAAAGGTGGCGAGCACATAACCACAAAGATCAGCAAGCTTCTCCTCACACATCATTTGATTTCTAAATTCTTTTACTATAACCAATTTTCTAGCTATTTCTGAGTTTTGCCATTAAAGCCCAAGTGACAAATATACACACTGATAGTTTACCAAGTCTTTGCACTGCTGTCAGTCAGGCCAAAACTGCAGCCCTTCTGCTGCTCACTGAGGAGGCAGGCTGGTACCCCATGAGTGTACATGGACCACCTGGGTTCCTCCCACTCCTGCTGAGAGCACGCTGAAGGCCATATTCCCAGCTTAACATTAGACATAACAAAATGTGATCAAATGTGGCTTGTTGACCCTCAGGATGTCATTTCAGTTGATTTCCACCCACGCTACCCTTCTCTGTACTCCCACGGTTTCATTATATTGCTTCACCTGAAATTCCCTGACTAGATGCCCTGCTCCCCTCCCACCCACACATACAAATGTTGTGCCTCAACATGCTATTTGGTTTGCATGCTCTTGAGAAGGAACTTGAAGGGACGACACCCCCCCTCAAAAAGAAATCTCCCTTTTCCATGGTTTAACTTCACTGCAATGTAAATCCTTATACCATAACAGCTATCGTGGGCAGGTGAAGAGTAGTAACAGCAAATGGCAGAAACTCATATGTCACTGTTAAAAGTGCTTAACAATTTTTTTCTTTGTAATGAATATATCCATTCTTTGTGTCCAATCTTTCGCTCAGCATCAGTAGCAAAATCTCCTAAGCCCTTAGAGATGAACCAGACCTTCTAGCCTGTAATGTTACATAGATTCTACTGTGATGGGCCATTCTAGACCATCCTGTAAGAGCCAAAGGTTCTGACCACTTTGTCTGTTTCTCCAGAATTTGTGACTGTCTCAACAGTCATGATGAAATAGGAAAAAGGAAACATTACTGGCATTTTGGTTATTATTTTTTTTGTTATAGGAAGCTTTTCTGTGCTTCCCTACTCTACTTACTGGTTACTCCTACTTTATTCAATATGACTAATTTATAAATATGATAACAACCTAGTTCTTGTTAGAAACTCCCAGGAAGTGCTGTTGCGGCAGAGGCTGGAGTTTAACTGCTGAGTCCTTGTGTCATCTGATCATACCAAAACTGAGTTCTAAAGTTACAAATTCATACCAAAATTAAACCAAAATCGCTATCTGGTAGGAAAATCCTTTGTTCTGGCTCTATATTTGTGGATAACTACTGTAAAGCACTCAGGATTAAGAAAAATTACTGCAGAATTTCGCAGTGGAGCAGGTCATTCAGCAGGACAGCGTATCTGAGCATCCTACTCACCACTCCATGGGATTACATGTCCCCATCACCCTGGAAGAGTCATTAAGCTAGAAAATAGTGTTTCTTAAACTTATGAGGAATTAAAATCTAGGCATACAGCCTCAACTGGCAGTCCTCAATGTAGAGAACCAGCATAAGCAATGTAAAACTTTTGACACTGATTGCATTAGCAGTCTAGGGAGAAAGATATTTGTTTATTTTAAAAGCTAAATCAAATGATAATGATAAATGATAATGACAGCAAATAGGAAGAAGGAAATAAATAACATACCTACCCAGAAAATATGGCCAATAGGCCAGTCAGTCTCACCTCTGTGCCTGGCAAGATCGTGGAGCAGATCCTGCTGAAACCTCTGCTAAGGCACATGGAAAATAAAGAGGTGATTTGAGACAGCCAACATGGTTTCACCACGGACAAATCCTGCCTGACAAATTTGATAGCCTTCTATGATACTGCCACAAACTTGGTGGAGCTATGGACGTCATCTACCTCGACTTAAGCAAAACATTTGACACTGTCCCACATGACATCCTAGTCTCCAAATTGGAAAGTCATGGGTTCAATGGATGGACCACTTGGTGGATAAGGAACTGGCTGGATGGCCACACTCAAATAGTTGTGGTCAATGGCTCAATGTCCAAGTGACGGCTGGTGACAAATGATGTCCCTCAAGGGTCAGTACTGGGTCCAATACTATTTAACATCTTTGTCAGAGACACGGACAGTGGGATAGAATGCACCCTCAGCAAGTTTGCCAATTACACCAAGCTCGGTGATGCAGTAGACATATTGGAGGGAAGGGATGCCATCCAGAGGGACCTGGACAGGCTTGAGAGGTGGGCTAATGCAAATGGCATGAAGTTCAACCAAGCCAAGTGCAGGGTCCTGCAGCTGGGACGTGTCAATCCCAGGCACAAATACAGGTTGGGCACAGAATGGCTGGAGAGCAGCCCT
>VZRU01010451.1:530098-549738 GCA_013398155.1 Pedionomus torquatus
TAGTGATAGGACAAGGGGTAATGGTTTTAAACTGGAAGAGGGGAGATTTAGATTGGATATTAGAAAAAAATCTTTTCTGTAGGGTGGTGAGGCACTGGAACAGCTTGTCCAGAGAAGTTGTGGATGCCATGTTCCTGGAAGTATTTAAGTCCAGGCTTGATGGGGCTTTGAGCAACCTGCTCTAGTGGGATGTGTCCCTGCCCATGGCAGGGGGGTTGAAACTTTAAGGTCCCTTCCAACTCTAACCATTCTATGATTCTAAGACAAGGAGACAACTAATGGCCTCTGTCTCTTCCAAAATAACTGTAAGAACACAGAAACTCTACAGGTTGTCCTCAGTAGCAAGACCGTCAGAGGGGAATGTTGGAGTGGGGAGAAAGCAGGGCCGCGACTCTTCCAGTACTTCCTAGTGATTCCTTACCTAGAGAACAGAGGCAGGAATATAAGCTGCTAGTAATGCCTACCAGTCCACACTGATTACATGCTTGCCTTAATCAAGTTTGTTGTCCCACTTTCTCCCTCAAAGATGAAAACCTGATTTCATCAAAGAAATTCTAAGTTTGACATCCAGTATAGTTTCCCTTGACTAATACATGCCCCATAAGTACCTCTACATATGTACCCATGTGGATGGCTATTTACCCTCCCCCTGTATCCTCACTGATTGTCTGCTATCTGAATGCACAAATTATCCAAGTCTAGGAGAAGGAGGAACCAAGCTATAAGAGAGGAGTCGGTCATTTTGTACTGGGGCAATTCTGTCTTTGGTCAGGTATTAACAAGGAAATGTTTAATGACAAATGATTAGTTGTGTCATAAATATTTTTTTTCTTTGTATTAACTAACTGCATGTCATGCTAGAACAGGAACAATAATTATTCCTTTAAAGTCAAAAGGAAATATTGTTGGAGTGAGAGCTATTCAGTGACACACATGTTGTCCTATTCTGGCTTGTAATTTTAATTAATTAATTTTTAATTAATTAATTTTAAATTCCCTGAAAAAAAAAAAAATTATTCCTGCAATTCATATAAATGAAGTATTACTAACTGCATACAAACAGTTCCACTGCACCTTTCTTTAAATGAGTAGCCAGGTAAAGACACGGAAGAGCATTAGATAGAAGAATATATTTCTGTAACTAACGTGAGGTCCATGATCCTTTTACCTCTCTGGGTATATTTAATATGGGCCTTACTCAGTGAGAGTTTGGCAGCTCTGCCCCAGAGACGGCAGCCTCCACTGCTCCCTTACACCACTGTCCTCAACTGGTACAACCTGCCATGATGAAGGTGATGATAAAAATGCTGAGCTCCCTCTTCACTGCAAATAAGGGGATCGATCAGGCCTGGGGTTCTGCCTTCAGGAGGGAGACAATGCAGGGGTCTGGAAAGATAATTCAGAAGAAATCGCTGCTGCAGTGTGTCAGGCACCATCAGCAGCCATCCCCAACCTGCAGTCAGCCACTAGAGGGAACACGTACAGCCTAGAATTACTAAAATAGGAAAAACAGATGTTTGCATTTTCTTAATTGTTTATATTCCTCTTACAATTCTTTTCACAAAGCTGTCACCTACAGGAAGTTTCCGAAGTGTGCTCTGCTGAGCCATCTTAAGTCAGAGAAAGCACAGCATTAAGGTTTAAGTGAAAGTGGAATTTTTTGAAGTGAAAAATTGTTACTTGCAATTCAACTTTTTGCAATCCAATCTGCCCCATTGTCTTGCAGGTTTGCAGAAAAGCTCAAAAACGTCACTGAGCTTTTTATGTATGAATCTGAATGAGAACTTCTAAAGGAAAAGCCTAACACAAAATACCAACTCACTAAAGAAACCTCTTTTGCAGAAATGAAAATGATGTTTAAATTCAGTAAGTTTCCAATTTCAATTTCCCTGGAATTTCTAGGCAGAGCAAAACTGAGTTGCAACACTGGAGAAGCAGTTCTGCTTTCTTCCATCCCAGGTAAAAGACAAAACCAACAATCTCTTGGATAACACTGCATTGATCTAATTTTCAGAAGCTACTTCAGTTTGCATAATCAAATGAGAAAATTCATTAAAGCCAGATATCTTTCCTTTCTTTACAATGTGAATGCACTAACTGGAGGCATATTTACTGTTCTGGAATCTCTTTCTCCAATAAATTTGTAGTTTCTAGTTTATTCTAAGACAACACAGGACTTTTTAAGGTCAGAAACTTCTGTATAAAAGAAAATCTTTGCCCCATTCAGAGCTACATTTCTTCCCAAATAATACCATGTTTTGGAGTTTGGGTTTTTGGTTTTGGTTCGTGTGGTTTCGGTTTTGGTTTTGTTTTGATGGAACGCATGCTTACAGAAATATAAGAATTGCTTGTAGTTCATAATTCTTCACTTGTACTTAAGAAATCCACAATATTAAGTCTGACTTTGTCTGACTTGTGTTTTCATCTGGACCAGTTACTTTCAAGGTATGGAAAACTATTATTATTTAAAAGGAGTGGGTTTTCTACAGTCTTGACCCCTGGTCAGAAAGAAGTGAATTCATTATGTATGGCACCCTAGAGTACATGGCAAGCCAAATATATCTTCAGAGATACAGAAAGAAACTCCTTCAGGCAAACAGTCTACAGGGAAGGCAACACACTGTAACACAGTACAGTATGCAGAGAATAAATGTCTGTCATCCAGACTGTTAATAGGGTTTTTAAAGTGGTAACTTGAGATCTTAAAAGAATTTCTGCAAAATAATTAATAGACAACATAATAGCATATATATATGTGTAAGCTGCAATGAATAAAATATAAAAATGTTTATTTGTGGTGGGTTGTTAACATCTACTGAGAAGATTGACCTTTAGAGCAGCAAATGAGGTAGCTAAATAAGGAAAAAATATGGCTTTTTTATCATTAAAATGCATTTGAAAACTAAAATAAAACATTTAGACTGGGAACAGACTACAATCTCACCAGATCATCTGTATATTAAGGAAAGAATTTTAAGAACTATGCATATAGCGTTGCAATTTTTTTAGGAGAAAAATACTTCACAAGCCCATAAGGTGGCAGCAAACTTCTTTTTAGTTGAGAGCGGGAACTGTTTCGCACAAAGTTGATGTTTTTAATGTGCCTCCAGCCCATCGCCCAATTAACACCAGAAAAATTAGTACACCAGTAGCATATGTTTTCTTCGCACTTAAAAAATGTTATTTCTCAGCAGGAACATCAGATGCTTTCATATAGTAAAGCGAAATACCATTTAGATCCTCAGGATAAAAAAAAAAAAAAAAAAAAAAAAACAAAAAAAAAAAAAAACAACAAAAATGACCCTCCCACAATGAAAAGACAGAAAGTGCCCCGCTGTGAACTGACTGGTAACTTCTTTTCATGACAAATCAGCTGATCTCAGTTCCCTGGTTATTGAGTGAGCAGAACTAACAAAACAGCTTTTGCAAGGGTTCACCATGATAAAACCCCCATCTCTGAGTTTTAATGTTGCTGGGCCTCGTGCTGTTTTAATACTCAGTGTCTCTGGAAAGCACATATTTGCAAGCAGCATGGAAAATATGTTACTTTTCACAGTCATGTTTACAGCTAAAAGATCTCTCCATCTGTGTGCTGGAGAGGTTCATTGTCAGAAATGAACAAGCTGCATTGTGTGTGAAACAGTCTCTTCGCTTCTACAACTCTACAGCTGCAGCAAGTCTGTAAGAGTCTCATTTGCAAACCTTGTCCTGTCTTCCAAATCCATTTGATGCTGCAAACAGGTTACCATATGTTTGGGTTTCCCCAGATAAATTTAATCTTTTTGCACTGAAAATGCACCCAGGCAAAGTAAGTGGTACTGTGCAGCTGTTCAGGATGGCAAGGCACAGAGCTATGGCTAGACCCCCCACCAGGCAGAAATTCCAGGTGTGGATACTCTGCATGTACATCCCTAATCTCAGTACACATATAGTCAGCCTGGTACTTCTGCAAAGCATTAGATTCACTGAATCTATATTGCACAAATAGTCTCATAATTTCTTCATACTTCCTGATTCTGTACAAATACGAGCCTATAGCACCCGCTGTACCTAAGCCACACTGCCTCATAGGCTGCAGGATTTACATCTACACTTTAGCAACGGCCAACCTTTTTACTTGCCCATGAAGGAGCAAGGAGGGTTGAACTTGCTGCTTCCTGACTTTCTCACAAGTGTTTCCTATTCCTACACCTCTCCTGACTTCATTCCTGAACCGTTGAGTAGACACTGGTTTCCTTGCTTCTGCTTGCACAATCACTGAACGTTGCATTTGGTCAACTCAGACCAAAGAAATCAGTGCGCGCTACCCTGATGCAGAAATACCCAGTGTCAGGATTTTCCTCTGACCTTCAAAAGTGACATCCTTTTTTGTCTGCTTTTCAAGCACTGAAGTGAGCCATCTGTTTTTATGCTTTCATGATTCCATAAGATCGTATATTACTCTGTCATAATTAAGACACTAATATTAATGACTGTACATTACTTTAAATCAAAAGAAGGAAAAAGAAGCAGAATGAAAGAAGTCCTATATCTGCTCATTAAATTAATGTGGTATCAGCTGTGAGCTAAACTTGTCAGAAAACTGTTTTAGTTGAGAAGATTTAGCAATGGAGCTCTTACGTGGAAGAACTGTGACCTTCAGTTAGCACTATATTTTCTTCTCTGGATCTTGTTCAAAAGCTAAACTAACTTTGACTCCTCAGGCAAAGCAAAATAAGTAATAAAACGTCTTCTCCATGTAACAGAGAATAATTCTTTGGGCGGCTGGAAGACGATCTTGCTTTAACACATACATACTTGGGGAATGGCTTAATTAAACCATAAAAAAATACAGTGGTCTAATTCTGAAATGTTTTATATATTGAATATAAAAATATTTATATGTGGAATACACTCATGGCATGGGAAAGACATCTTCATTCAGCACTTACTTAAAGATACATGAATCAATGACATGAAGAAATTCTCTAACGTCATACAGTTATTTGGTTCCTTCAGAACTAGAAACAGCTCTTAGGATTGCCTTCTTGGGCAATGGAAAACATGGACCATCCATACTGCCACTTGTTAAATCAATGCTTCCCTCACACCTCTCTCCCTTTTCTCCATCTGAGCTTTAACAATCTCAAGTTTACTTACCTGAAGCCTTAGGAAAATTGAGCTTTTTAAGAAAGACACATCTTGGAGTTCTTATTTGTGTGTATTTTCAACTGAAATGGTTGGTATGTTTTTAGAACAGAGAACAGCATTCCAGAGCTGGATTTCTTACCATTGCAAGGAGTTATCAGCCTCACCCTTTCATTCCAGTTTGCTTTCTGAGATGCCTGCTGAATTGTGCCCATTAAATTGTTTTCAGAGCCACATAATAAATGAGGCTGCTGTGATTCACCCACACAGATGTGGGCACAGAAATGTGCACATGGGCACAGTTCAGAAGGAAGGGGACTGCTTTGAGGGAGTCAGTGGTATGTAGATGTATCTCAAACTACAACCTGAGGATACTGTTTTGATGACTTTGGCCTAAGTCAAATGTGTCACAGTTCCCTCCTGTCACTTGTTTCCTCCTGTCTCTTGATGTCAACACCGGCAGAGTGAAATAATCCAAACAGGTCAACTGGCAGACTACCCTTGTTTAGGCTTCCTAGAGAGGTGGTAAAACCCTGAAACTAGGAGCCAGAAGGCATGGGGCAGCTTCCAGCTAACACCAAGTTATATCAGCTCAGACTGACGTGGAAAGGGAAGTGAAAAGGGGCTGCATTTGACTGGAAACAAGTCTGTGGTTTTAAAGGGAAGAAGGCATCTAGGGGTGAGAGGAACCGTAAGTTGTTACTTTACAACACTTAAACAGAAGAGCTGGAAAGATTTGGAGACCAATAATCAATTGTAAATTACTGACTAATGCCTATGATATTATTTGTTTGGTCTTCCGCTTCACGTAATAGTAATTAAATGTTAATTTTACTCCATTACTTTATCAAAGTCAAATGCAACTTCAATCCCTTAGTCTTAAAAAAGGATAAAAGATAGTATTCTCATCACTAACCAATTCAAGCATTGACTAAAATTTCGTGAGGGAAAGGGGCTAAGAAGGAGTAAGAGGCAAAGAAACCAAAGTCATCCATGTAAGATGAAACCCACTGGCTAGATTCCTTAACATTTTGCTCACATTTAGATAAATCAAAATACTACTGATTCAGTACCCGATTTATGTTTTAGTCTTATGAGTAATTTGGTTGCACTGTTTGGTTGGGTTTCTACAACTGAAAGGAGCTTTCAAGGTTACTTTCTTCTAAGCTTCTACAAATAATCTTACTTTTGATGAAAAATTCAAAGAGCGAGTTGTATGCTTAATAATACCTGAGATGGCCAAATTAAGCAACATCTGCTGAACTTGAATTTTTTTTCCCAGCAACTGTATGTTAACTTATACAGTCCTCCTGCTACCTTTGCCTGGCTCTAATGGATGTCCAGAGGCCCTTCCAAGCTCAGCTGTTCTGTGATTCTGTGATTCTTTGAAAATGAGGTAAACCACTCCGGCCTCAAGGCTGCAAATTGTCACCACAGCTAGGGATGATCTGACAAGAAAGAGCGTGATTAACTAAACATCACAAATGAGAATGGCTGTTTCTAAAGGCTGAATCATACTATCCTAAGACTGGTGCCTAAGTGAGCCAGATGATTCATGTAGTACTACTTATTTCCTTCCATAGACTATAAAGGCAGCTCAGAGCGACTCATACATTTAACTCCTACATATCTAAAACTGAATGATGAAAAGGTCTTGCTTAATAATGAGAGACAACTGTGTCTTCAAAAGGAACACAAGAAGTTGTAGTCTACCCTACAGTCTGCATTTATCCCTGAGCAATAATGATTAGACAGATTTCTACTGAGCAATTGAAGTGTGCTAAAAGCAGGCAGTGTTAGCAGCAGCAGTGCTGTTACACCATATACACCTCCCGTTCATAACTCTTTTCTCCCCGGTAGCTGGGGTTTGTTCTTTTATTTACTTGTACTGGCGTGGGGTTTGTTCTGTTTATTCTTCTTCAGATTGCTGCTTCTTGTAGCTTCTAGGAATATCCACAAGTAACAGTGTCTGGGTGACTGAGGCTAAAAAGGTGACCAGTCTAAAAAGGCTGGTTCATGACTGAAAATCACCTACCTCTTTAGTCATTAGCTTCCCACTGATTAGGGAGGACTCTGCAGTCCATCCACAGTGGGGATACCTATTTAGCTGCTGAATAGGAATGCAGCAAACCGAGTTTGTTAGTTAGTAGAGCAGCTTGTTTAGAGAAGGCTTAAAACTAATTACTCTGGGTGGTGTGGGAGTGTCCAGCAGTGGGGGTGATGTGCTATGTGGTGCAGTCTCTGTCACTAGCTGGACAAAATGTCCTGGGACATAAAAGACCTGATGGTAGTCTGGAGGGCAGGTCCCAGGTTGCGTCCAGGTGACAGGTTGCAGGGAGTCTCTGGACTGGGGTTAATGCTGGTCTCACCTGTGGGAAGTGTGCTCTGTTGAGGCTGGCAGGTAAAGGGGTTGTGAGGTGAGGTGGCTGACTGTACACTTCTTTTGTGATGCTTTCTCCCTCATTACAAGAGCCCTTCAGTATCTTGAACATTCTTGGGTAGCCAGAATGCTCCTATTGGTACTTGTTAGCAATGTTGTTTTGGCTTTTTCAAAGGATATTCCTAACTGTTTAGGAATATCACCCAGGATCTGAGAAAGTGTGATTAAGGGTAGTAAGAAATGTGGCCTCAGCCCATCGATCCAGCCTGTCCAGATCCCTCTGTAGAGCCTTCTTACCCTCAAGTGGATCAACACTCCCACCCAACATGCAGACTTACTGAGAGTACACTCCTCTAATCCAACTGGAGAGAGTTCAGCAAAGAGCCCCCAAGACAGTGACTGGAGCGTTTATCTTGTGAACAGAGGCTGAGGGAGCTGAGCTTGCTCAGTTTGTTCAGAAGAGGCAGCATCGGGGGAATTTAGGGACCATTCAGGACAGAGCTAGGCTTTTTACTAAGCTACAGTGGGAAAAAGAGAAACAGTGCCCATAAATTGAAAGACGGGGTGTCCTGACCACACACCAAGGAAAACATTTTTCACTGTGAGTATAATCAAGCACTGGAGCAGGTTGCCCAAAGGTTGTGTAAACTCTGCCCTTGGAGGTTTTCAAGATCCAGCAGCACAAAGCCCTAAGAAATATAGTTGGAGTATGGATGCTGCTTTGACCAGGAGGTTGGAGTAGATGAGCACCCCTCTAATCTGACCATTTCTGTGAAATATTCTTTTCCCTCTCCATCATTTGTATGTAGTGATAAATCATAGGTAGCCCTGTGAATGAGACAGGACATAATTGAGAACGGCAAGGATCCCACTCCCACCCATGCAACAGCTATTCTGGAAATCCCATCTGGCTTTCTAAATTCAATTCCTACTTTTCTTTATAGGTGGGAACCTTAAAAATACAGAAATTAGTATTTTGAGAATATTATCACCTTCCCTAGACCCCTTAAGTAGGCCAAGATTACAACCTGTGGTGTTCTAAAACCCCACTGTAGTTTGATGATTTGCTTCTCACCAGGTTCACCTTCCATTCAAAAGAAAAAAAGAAAATAATGAATTATTTTTCCCACCAAAAAAAAAAAAAGTATACCAAAATTGTAATGGCAGCCGTGGTAGAATTTCATCTTTAGTTATATTAGAATTTCAGAGCAGAAAGTATATTTGTGCTATACTATACTAAAATGGTGTTTACAATTTAAATCATAATTATTTCTGAAAGCTAATTCAAAATCACTGGCATTTTATAATGATTATCCAAAGATGTGGAATTCTGTAAAGCAACTAAAGCATTCTCAGTCTTCACAACAAGACTACTTTTAATGTAATTATAGCAATTAAGACCCTTCTATTAATAACTTTCTTTTCAGATTAATAAGCCACTTATGTAGTACAATATGAAGAGGCTTCTAATTACAGTGACAACATTGTGATTTTTGAAAACTGTTTAATACTGCGTGATAAGTGACTGCCAACTTGCATTAAGATGTTTTAGGAATCCTGCATAGACCTGATGTTTGATAATCCTATTTTGAAGACATGATTTGAATTGCAAATTGAATTCAACTGCGAATGCAGCATCCCTCTGCCAGGAGTAGAATCTTTATTTGCAGCGTTGAGTAGACCTTTAAAAGCATAGCAGCACTTGATAAAACAAATCTGTAATTTGTCATTATTTGATGTAGCTGGCCATCTCATGCAAAGCACACTGCTGACAGAAATACATCTCTTAATCTGAGTGGAACAAAATCTTAAGGGAATTAGCTGGTTTTAAAAAGGCAGCTTGTCAACAGGAAAGATAAGCTAGTCCAGAAGAAATAAATAGAGATATGTTATTTGACTTAACTAACATCAGGAAATTGTAAAATGTTGAGACTGAGTCTCTGTTTGATTGCTCCAGAGCAATGTATCCATTTTAGGTATTTATGAAGTTACTCCCTTGCTGCATATGAAACTTAGATTCTTGAAATTATTTTTTTTTCAAATCTCACATGGGTTTAAGGAAGAATTATTATTCATATTTTATACATGACTACTGAGATCCCAAAACATCATTTTTTTCAAAAGAGAAATCAATAAGATTTGAAGAATGTTAGCTGGCTTTTTTTTTTCCTGAAATTTTAATCTCCAATGCATTATTCAGAGTCATGTAACCATTTCAGGTTACTGAGCCTAGGGTGAATGATTTCTAACCTATATTGTATTGGCAGGTTTCAACGAAATTGTGAAAAGTTTTTGTGAAAAAAAAATTTCAGAAGTTTAGAATATGGCAAACATAGAATCAAATTCACCTATTCTTCAGAAAACATAAAAAGAGAAAACCCAGATGTACTTTCAGTGAAAATTTAAGTATTCATCACACTGACCAGAAGTATTAGACTTACAGTAGGGTGCACTTTAGGAGGGAACAATTGACTTAGCAAAAAGAAGGGTTTACTTAATCTGATCGTATTTGTGAAGCTGGGTCAAACTTGACAAATAAGTTTTAGTTAAGAAAAAATAACAACAACTTACAGGTGACATTTACAAAACCAGGAAAGAAGGGTATATTTTCTTATTAAATTTTACCTACTAGAGCATATATAGAAATTATAGAAATTGCCCAGTTTATATATTCTAAGTATGATCACACTCACATCTATCTCACAAGAAATGGAATGGATAATTAGTCAGAAGCAAGGGTTGCTCCTTGACAGAAGGGATTCTACATAAACAGGGATATATCAGAAAAAGAATGCTTCTTGTCAAAGCTATTCTGCCCAGTACAAAATATTTTAAGTATGTACTTGGTGAGACAGAATGTTTCCTTGCTGTATAGGTCACAGGATTTGTGTGGGAGACTCAGTATAAAAAGACAAAATATTAGACGAAGATCTCCCATACTTGTAAAGTGGAAGGACCTAACCACAAGACTATCCAAAAGGAGATCAGTACATCTACTTTGCTTGTTTGCTGGATGCAGCCATTAATATCTATTAAAATGGCTCCAAAATGAGCCTCCAGCTGTCAGTAAAATCTCCAGTGAAACAGGCACAAGAGTTTTTAATTCTGAGAAAAGAAAGCAAAATATTCTCCATAATTCAAGTTCTAAGAAACACCTTAATTACCTGGCATTAACAAGAAATCAATTCTTTCTCTCCTCTATTGTTTTACCTCTACAAGCAAATAAAACAAAAAAGAAACAACACTATACAATTCTTTTAAAAAAGAAAGATGCTGGATAGGATGTGAGGCAAGGAAGCTTTCATCTCAAATCATTGACGTTTGGCAAAGTTCTAACAAAATGAAAATAGACCCTGTACCGGGAAGTGTTGGATAGTCTTGGCTATTGGTACTATATTTCATGGAAAAAATGAACAAAGAAAGAAATGGAAGAAAAAAGCATTGAGAGGTAGACGTGTACTTGTGCACACTGACTGCTGACTTTCTTTTCTTGTGTACCTTTTTGTATATATTCCCTTAGTAACAGTTAAATACAAGATGCTATCAAGCTATATTAAAATACTTTTTTTGAGAAAGGAAGGCAAAACATGGATGAGAAAAGTAAACTAAAGCTTCAGTCACTCCATATAAGGGAGTAGGAAGAAGATGGAAACCAAATGACAGAGCAGCAAGGGGTAAGAGAATGCATACATAGAAAGAAATTAGGGAAATATATTAAAAGCTCTAATCTGATGGACCATATTGTTCATACTGTTTCTTTTTATTAATATCTTGTGAATCCATTAGTCCTTACCAGTAAAGGAGTACAGCTGATGCATATATAAAACAGCTGTCAGAAATTCTGCTGTAATTTTTCATGCCTAATACATACAGAAAAGAAGAAATACACCATATGGGCAATGAAGAAGGGAAAACACAAAATGAGACAGAATTTCAGCAGCTTTTGTTCTCTTCAGCATTCATGCACCATATTCATTCCAACAGCTTTGAGACGACAACACACCTATTGTTCATTAGAACTCGATGCTTGTCCAGTGAATGATTTGTTTTTCAGTCCTGAGCTTATATATTGCAATTCTTCTACCACTGCCCATTGAACTAGCCAGAATCTAGTCAGTAGCATACTTCAAGCTGTGCAAACATACTGACCCAAACTTTGGGACTCACGGATTTGTTTCTTGCTCTGTGGAATGCACAACAGCCAGTTTCCTAGTGATAACAGGAAGATGGGAATTCTAGAGTGTCTCCTGAACAACCAGCCACCCATGCTTGCTTCTGCCTTCTTCATCTTCAAGGCCCAATCCCTAATCCCCTCTGGACATTGTTTTGTAGTAAAGCTATCTCACAGTTGTATTTAATAGTCCTACCACTTCCACTTCTGCAACGACTTCTCTCTTTCTTTGCCCCCCACATTGTGACATTCCACGAGAAATTCTCTGCTCCCAGCTATACCATCCTGCCCCTCTGCTTGTGCCCTCTCTCGTGTTTGATTTCCTCCATAACCAATTCAGTTTAATAAACTGACAGGAAACTAATTAATCAAAACATAAATACATTTATTCTGCTCTACTGAGCTGAACTAACTACTCAAGGAATCGGAGAAGCACCAGAGGTGACACAAGGAAGATCATGAGTCTGCCCAAAAGGCAGCAGGCAGGGAAGGAAGAAGAAAAAGAACTGCTGATTTAGTCAGAAATGCCTGTTAGATATGATCAGTTATATTCTGTAATTGCTCCTCAGCTGCATAGGTATCTTAACTGAATTACCTTCATAAGCAGGTGGAAATCTTTTCATTTCTCCACAAAACACAACTGTTAGTTGTATGCAGGCCAATAAACTGTTTAAAATCACTGCCACAATGTGGCTGTGCAAAGCTAAATGTATAGGCAAAGTACTTCTAGGACAAGGCCTAACAAAGACCAAATGCTGTAAGTGTATGTAAGCATCAACCTGTGGCTGAACTCATGCCTTTGTAGGCTTTTTGTACTCACAGGAAAAGAAATCAAGTTTCCTAAAAGCTTTTGAAAATTCTTTTCATTTTCTGAAAGTGCAGTTTGCTCTGATTCTTGATCTGTTCTTAAGACAATGTCACTTTTTTTGTACATGAACATGACTCCTGCAGGTCTGTCCTCTTGAGCCATGCTTTTCATCTGCTTCAGTGCTAGAAAACCTCGACATCAAAGGCCTCCAAATCAAACATCAGAATACAACAGCCGAAGTGAATTGCATGTGATAGACTCCACAGCTGCCACAGATATAAATGACACCTATTTAATTTAAATGAAGACACAAATGTAGACACATCTCTCCATAGATGATTTATGAATCTCGTCTGCTGTATTAGGGCCCAAACTTGTATTTAAGTAGAGGCAGCAAGTGCTAGATTCATTGCAAAGTCATATTATATCATATGACACCACTTAATTCTGAAGAAGGATTAGAGTGCAGTAGAAAATCTTTACAGTAGGACTGAAAAGAAAAGAGAAGTAGCAAGTCCAAGCAGGGAGCTTACTGTAGTTGAGATAATTGTCCTAATTTTAATTATTCATACTGTATACCATACTTAACACCATAAATCATTCCACTGAAAGTAGTCTTTTGACAATCTGTAAATTACTGGGTAAGATCTCAAATGGATACCCCTTTAGTTGGGGTAAGAGTGGGTTTCATCAGTAGCAGAAAAAAAGCAAGAGTGTCTGTTCTATCGAAGTGGCAGCTTCGATTAGATGACCCTAATGACAACCTCAATCCACTTGACAGAAAAATTTCTGTTGGCAGAGCCAAGCCAGAAGATTTTTCAATGGCTATAAAAGGAGTCTGGTATGCAGGAAAGCTGATGATCAGTGCCTGCTTCCTATGACTTAACAGGCTTCCTCTTCTCAGATGTGGGTGGCAAGTATAATAGTCTGTAATTATGAACGGACACATAAAGAATTCAATTACCTATTAATGTTCCTTGGCATTTGTAACCATAAAAGCATGACCTCATATACTGTTACTCCTTTCTTTCAATAGTGTTAGACACGATCTATGCAAGCCTAGGCTGAAGTTATTAAATTTACATTATAGCAAAAGAGTTGCTATGTTTCTATCCAGCTGGTACTTATGTTATCCCTTTTTAGATATTATATACAATCTTTATGTAAATTATTACTAATGGAAAATATGAGAACTACAGAACATTTGCTGAAGCTCTCTTGCATGGGAAAGAAGCCAAACAAATGCTCATAATTTTATTTTGTTAGCAGAGCTGTATTGGAAATTATTTCCCATCCCACAGTTTTTTGAGAGATCAAAAATTGTCTTGCATTGCACTGGAATGAAACCAAGAATGTTCTAAGTGAGAAACCTGCCAGAAACACCATTTGCCCTTTACTGAATGAACGACTCCAGTAGTGAAAGGATAGCCTGGGTCAGATACTGGTCTTCTGTAACTCATGTAAATACCTTAATCTCAGGTGAGATGGAAATCTTTGTCCTGTGTTCTCTCACAGTGATCAGAAATTCCACTTCTAGTGTTTGAATTCCTGCAGAAAGTTTTGATTTTGAAGAATTAGCCTGTTCTCATGATAAAATCAAATATTTGACATATAATTCTAGTTTCAAAATTTTGCTGCTGGGCATTCAGAGACATTATTTTTGCCCCCCCCAAAAAAGGGGGGGGTGGTGGATTTAAACTCGTTGACTTAGGTATGGTCAGTGCAGCTAATAGATAAACATCAATTTTTTTGATCTCTCTTCTGATGGAAAATACAAGTGCTAAGATAGTTGTTCCATTTCAAAATAAAATATTAGAATCTGACAGAAATTATAAGAAAAAAAAACTGCCATGAAATTCCTAAAAATATTTAAATATTTTTCTTTTGCTATTTTTTCACATCTTTAGGTGAGACAGCAATCCTCAATACCATCAAAAATCAAATCACAGAGTCACAGAACGACAGAATCACAGAATAAATGAGGTTGGCAGGGACCTCTGGAGATTATCTGGTTCAATCCCCCTGCTCAGGCAGACCCACCTACAACACAGACGGCTTTTGAATATCTCTAAGGATGGAGATTCCACAAACTCTCTGGACAACCTGTCAATGCACGGTCACCCTCACAATAAAAAGAAATGTTTCCTGATATTCAGATGGAGCCTCCTGTGTTTCAGTTGGTTCCCATTCCCTCTGGTCCTGTCATTGGCTACCACTGAAAAGAACCTGGCTCTTTGCACCCTCTTTTCATATATTTACAAATATTGATGAAATGCTCCCTACCCTTCTCCAGGCAGTCATGGGTACCTCCCATCAGGCTTACCTGTGACCAGTTTGCCTGTGTATGACCTGACCTGATCTTCTTCCATCTAAGCTACATCTTCCTTGTTTCAGTCTATCCTCCTGGTCTCTTGGATTAAGAATCGCAGAATGGTTTAGTTTGGAAGGGACTGTAAAAACCATCTAGTGCCAACCCCCCTGCCATGGGCAGGAACACCTCCCATAAGGCAAGGCTGCTCAAAGCCCCATCCATCTTGGCCTTGGATACTTCCAGGGATGGGGCATGCACAGCTTCTCCAGGCAACCTGTTCCACAGCCTCAGAGTAAAGAATTTCTTCCTAATATCTAATCCAAATCTCCCCTTTTTCAGTTTATAACCATTACCCCTAGTCCTAACACCACACCCCCTGAAGGCCAGTCTTTATTAGTAAGGAATGAGGTGAAGACAGCTTTCAGTACCTCAGCCTTTTGCATGTCCTGTGTCAACAAGACTGCTGCCTCATTTAGCAGCAACTCCACATTTACTCCACTTTTCCTTTTGCTACTTGTGTACTCAAGAACACTTTCTTGTTGCTTTTGACATCTGTCCTCAGGTTCAAATCCAGGTATGCCTTGGCTTTCATAAACATGTCCTTGCATGCTCAGACAGTGCCTCCATATTCCTCCCAGGTTACTTGTCCCTGCTTCCACCTTCTCCACTCATCCTCTTTTAGTTCTCCCAGGAGCTCTTTATTCATCCATGAATGAATATTTATGGAAACTTACTGTATAATAAACCTTATAAAGAACAAGAAGTCTCTTTCCGGTCTTACTGTTTTTCTGTTGCCGTGTACATAATTTATTTATAATATAACTTATGGTACATTTTGATTAAGTACTGGGTTTTTTTTGGTCTAAGCAAATTTACTTCAATAAGAGATTACATAATGCAGGAACCTTCTTCAGGTTGGCAAGTTTGTAGCTGCTGGTTTTCTGACTGGGACTAAGAGCAAAGATGGAATAAAGAATCAGCTCCATTCTCCACTACATAATTTCTGAGTTATATCCAGCAAAAGACTTAAAAGCCTAAAAGTCACATACTAAAATGCTTGGTAGGGCCCTTGATACTAGGGCATCTAAAGCACATAGAGTTCATAGAGCAGTTCCATAATCCAGAACAGATTCCAAGCCACAAAGTGCACCCAGCGAGAAAGGAACCACAGCTGGCAAGCAGCTGCCTCCCAACTTCTCTGAATCACCCACACTTGATAGAAAACATCTCCACCCACTGGGAAACAGAGCCCACTCCTACCCCAGTTCTTTACAAGGACAAAGTGCAGCCCGTTCTTTCCTTTCAGAAGAGTTTTTTTTTATTATTATTGTTATCCCCTCTCCCCTTCTCTTTCTGCCTCTAATACTCTTCACAAGGTAGAAAATATAGGTGTGAGTTCCTCTTCTGATATAAGGAAGCTTTGATTTTCCCAGCAAATGTCAAACCAATGAAGCTACATCCCGTTTTCCCACCATTTTGCTTTGCTGCTGTTTCAAGAACTGAAGACTCACAGGGACAGAGAACAAGAAAGATCATGGCCATAACCTGTGTTAAGGCTTCTTTAGATAACAAGTCAACCTCACTTGCAGACCTTCAGGTTTACCCAATGTCTGATTAACAAAGGTCTTGGGACTGCATAACCACTACCTTAGGTAGATATACTGCTCTCTCACTTTTTCAATGGACCTCTTTTTCTCTTCTGTACAGTCGCACTACTTCAAAGGCATAGTTAAAATATCTCATATAATCATAGAATTGTTAAGAGTTGGAAGGGACTTTAAAAAGCATCAAGTTCCAATCCTCCTGCCATGGGCAAGGACACTTCCCACTAGACCAAGTTGCTCAAAGCCCCATCCAGCCTGGCCTTGAACATTTCCAGGGATGGGGCATCCACAACTTCTCTGGGCAACCTGTTCCAGTGCCTCACCACCCTCGCAGTCCCTTTCCTGCTCTCCTGTAGGCTCCCTTCAGATCCTGGAAGGCAGCTATAAGGTCTCCCCGGAGCCTTCTCTTTTCCAGGCTTAACAGCCCCAGCTCTCTCAGCCTGTCTTCATAGGAGAGGTGCTCCATCCCTCTNAAGTAAGCAAAAAGTAAAACAATTAACATACAATGGAGAACTAAGTTAGTTAATGGAGAACTACACTTAGCTGGGAGGCAGATGATCAATAATGCAGTAAAATTTGTAACTTTTGATTTAGGCAACTAAGTTCCCTTCTGTTTTTTTTTATTGGACCTACCCCAAGACATTCCATGCAACATTCCCTTCTTTTAATCAAATGGATACAAGGTAAATGTTATTCCTTTCTCAAACTGAAATGCTTTTTGAGAACTAAATTAGTGTATTAAGCCACTTTGAAGCAATACAGACTCCTATATTTATATTACACTTAAGATTATACTTACAAGAAAAATCTTAAAAGCACACAGTGTCATTAGTTATAATATAAGAAGCACTGAGTAAACAGGGCATCTGGAAGAATTTAGCTGGAAGCTAGTTTGAAGTATTTGCTTGAAAGTTTAAACAAAGGATCTGTTTATTAAATAACTTTACTAGAAACAAACTTTCAGCATTGCTAAGTCATTATGATACTATCCTTTCTCTCATTTGAGGACAGACTTATAAATCATTTGTATAATCTACATATCTAATGTTTGGAGATATATAGTTACTCCAAATGCATTCATCATCAGAGTGACTGAGCACAAAGAAAAAAAATAAAATAAATAAAACCCCAGGAAGACAATCTGACAGATCATCCACTCTCTGTTGTCCGTGCTCCCAGAAGTGGGTATGGTAGAAGCATTAACTTTTTCCCATCTTTTGCCATTGTCTCCAAGCAGGTTATTGTGGGAAAGTTAATGCTGGGAAGCGCCTTGCTCTTTCTTCAGAAAATCGTAATATTTAAAACAGGTATTTGGTCTTTCCTAGACAGTTATGAGTAAGCCCAGCTCTGTGCCCCAGCAGACTTCAATTCTGAGTGCCTGGCAACTTCAGAATCCTTAAGGGAAGGAGCTGTACAGGATCACATTCACAGAATAGGAAGCTACTTCTGCCAGACTAATCAAAGTAATAGAAAACACAGAAAAGAGTCAGAATTTTAAAATGCATTCTTTATTAATCCAGGTCTCACATGAAGTGTGTTCCAAAAGCAATCTTCTGGTTTGCAAAACAGAAGTCTTATATTACTGTCTGCGTTTTCTATTACATAAACAAATTTGCAGACTTCAGATACAAATTCATAGGTAGGAAGGTTGGTAGTTTACTGTATTTTGACACTAAATTCCACAATTGAAAGGCGTACAAATCCCAACCAGAACATCTCCAACTCAAGAAGTTAAAGAAAAATATAATTAAGAGAAATTATTAACCCAGACGTGTCATACCTTAGTAGGGGGAAAAATTAAGAAGAATTTTATAATCTAAACTATAATTATGCTACTATTCCCAGGAAGATAAGAGTAAGCAAAATACATTTACATCACACAAGATTTTGGTTTACTTTTTTTAGCTTCCTAAAATGAATACGCTTCTACATCCATTCCCCTATGAAAAGCATGGAATGAGAACTACATTTCTCTGCTTAGCACAGCCAAAGGTACCTAGCATGTCTTTGTAATTCCCAGCATTTTTCACTATTACATTGTATCACTCAACAGCACATTCACTGAACAGGAAAAATCTCCTGCTTGGTCCTTTGATCTTAGCCTGAGGAAGTTAAGAGCATGAGTAGCACTGAAACTATATTGGTGCCAGGCATACCAACATTTCAGGCCCTCTAACTTCCCCATGTCTTTCACCCCCAAAACCAGCAGGAAGGAACCACTAAACCAAATAAAACAGAACAAGAAAAAGAAATTAAAAACAACATTTCAAAACCAAACAAAATTCCTGCAACAGCCCTTATTGTTCACCTCTGCAGAACAGACACACACTGAGCACAGACCTGATATTCTCTCTCCGTTCTCTGATTTTTTCTATTGTCACGGCTTGAGATCATCCTCTCTTAGTTTTGTAGTGAACTTCTTGGTTGAGCTCTGCTGCAGGGAGATGAATAATAAGGTGTGTTGTTGTTTGGTTTTGAAATTTTGTTTTCCATTTCTTTTGCTGGCCCGTGCTATACACCATGATGCTGGTCACAGCAGAAAAGTCAAATAGAGTTTTGCTTTTGCCCGCTAACTGGCAACAAACAGATCTAGGCTCATTTTCACTTTGTTGTGAGCATCTTTCAACAAGTGATGGCAGATAAAATATTAAACACTGAAAGAGAAGTATATTTTGCCTCTGGGGATGAAACCAAATGACCTAAGACTTATTTGAGGAAAGTTGGTACGTGTGGAGAGAAAAGATTAGATTCTGCAGATGAATGACAAAATCCTCTATCAAACTATTCACCACCACTGCCTAGTGTAGTTAGAAATTCTGTATGAACATCTGTTACTTTTTCTAAAGATTAAAAGAAATATGAAAGAAAATATTTATGCAAGTATTTGATCCTGCAAATGCTTAATTGTTCTGTCATTTTATATTACATACACATTATACATAAAATGCAGTTTGTATGATCAGTGACATGCCACGACTGATCACATCCATATGAGTTTGAAGACTGGGATCAACGTCCAAATTTTTTTTTCACCATACTCAACCAGTTCCAGCAAGAGAAAATAATTTTGTTCTGTTCAATGAACAGATACAAATGCCTGCTGTAGAATGTGCAGTAGCACAGCATGAGATCAGGTTTCCGTGCATTCAGACCTCTTTGAATTCAGGTGGAAGCAAACCCTCCTGGGCAAAGTTACTAATAGTCTCCCGAAAGAGCTGGGGGGGGGGCGCCCTAAAGCC
>VZRU01010451.1:549836-576340 GCA_013398155.1 Pedionomus torquatus
CTGAGCGCCGCGCCGCCGGACACGGCCCGGCCCGCAGCTCCCCCGGGCCCGCCTCGGATCCCGGCCCGGCGCAGCATGGACCTGGAGAATAAAGTCAAGAAGGTAAGGTGGAGGCCGCCGGCCGGCGCGGCAGGTAACTCGGTGGGCGGCCCCCTCACGCCGCGGGGGCGGACGAGCGGCCGCCGGTGCTCCCGGCCGGTGCGGCCCGTAGTGGGGGCTCCGCTGGTGCTGGGCACTCCCGCCGCCCGGCTGCTGCTGCTGCTCCGGGCTCCGTCGTCTCACCTCAAAGGGTGAGGGCGTGGGGGGGGAAGCTGCCTCTGAAGTGACCTCCTGGCGCCTCGGCCTCAAGCGGAACAAAAAGCTGCTCCTCTAATTAAGACGCCGCAATTAGTTCCCCAGGGAGCCAAATGCTGCCCTTGCCCTGTCGTGCCAGCGTTGCCATCTTTCAGGTCAAAACGCGCTCTCCCCCCAAAAAAACTGACGTCTAAGTGCTGTAGGCAGCCAGAACGCTGTTCACGGATATGCTAAAGATTATTCTCTGACCTTTGATGTCAGTAACCCCCTGCGAGCGCGTTGTCAGCGTTTGTGCGGATCGCCTTCCTGAGGCAGCAGCTTAAGTTTATTGCCTGTTTGTTTTAAAGCGTATCCTGTAGCTCAAGTCAAACCGACAAGGAGTGAAGGGTAAGTAGCAGAAGGTGATAAGTGATCCAGTCCGATTAGATCTCTTTCCAAAACTCGTAGTTTAAAACTTCATCTGTAAAACTCATTTCATGTGGGATGCACATCTGAATCTGTGCTTCTAGTGCTTTTGCAAACTAACCGCAGTACTTAAGCGATCGCTTCTTCTATTTAGAAGTATCTGAGGCTATATGATAAAGCCAGGAGGAGTGTTGTATATGAGCATGAGTTAAATCTGTATGTAGCCCTCCTTGCTGTATCAAAACTAGTCTTTTGAAATTCATGTTGTAGGGACATGCATGGTTTGCACTCCTGAACTGTTATATTTAAGGAGAGTAACTTGTTTTAAAGTATGTTTATACATTTTTAAATGTATAATGTGTATATAATGTGTGCTTTCCAACTTACAGACTAGAAACAGGCTCAAATACAGAAGTAGTTGTGCAGTGTGGCAGGCTACCTGTTAAGTTAGGGCTGAGTCATGTTGAAGAAGGCTAGCCTTGAGTCACAGCTTTCTCAGAGTGATGTCACATGTGCTAATGTCACCTGGATGAGTGTCCTGGTTCAGAGAAACTGCATATCTCATCCTCTGATCAACTTATGTAGGTGTGTATATAGCTGTGTATAGATGGGTGTAGGTAAGTACTATCCCCGTCTTCAGAAGCTAGTTGTGTGGACAGGGTTGTTCCCTTTGCAGGAATGTTTGTATGTAATAAAAACAAGCTTCTTGAGTGCATTTGCTAATATTTTTTTAAGTATAACTTAAATTCCAGAGAGGGGAGAGATGCATATTTGTGGAAGACAGAGCATTCCTATTCAGAATTTCTCCATCTAAAGAGAAAATAAATATGATAAGTATTTATCAATATATACTGATAAAATAAATATTATCAATAAATACTGATAAAATGCTGCTGATAGTATACTGTTGGCTTGAGTGAACTTGTAGTTTCTCAACAGCTGTTTTAAATTGCACTATAGTTGTTGGGTAGTTCTGTGTGTTATAAGTTTATCTGATTATTTTTGTCATAATTCTATGTGGTCATCTTCAACTCTTCTTCTTTGTCGATTTCAAAGAATTCTGAGAACTTTTTAGAACCTCTTGAGACATTCATGGAAGCTAGGGGCAGAAAAGAAACCAGCAAAGCTCTGTTTATAGAAAGTAATCTATATTTTTCTATTCTGTTCAACTTTAGTATTACTATTGCCAAGAGATATGTATAATGTGAAGAACTCCACATTTTCTCTGTTTCTTTTATATATATATGTTTGGGGAAACCTGTTCTTCCTCTGTCTTCCCTCATCTT
Organism: Pedionomus torquatus; assembly: GCA_013398155.1. Classification (NCBI taxonomy): domain Eukaryota; kingdom Metazoa; phylum Chordata; class Aves; order Charadriiformes; family Pedionomidae; genus Pedionomus; species Pedionomus torquatus. The sequence goes on from VZRU01010451.1 coordinate 551,822, forward strand.
CAGATGTTCACATCTCCTCATCATCTTCTTTCTCTAACTTGTGTGGAGCTAATTTCCTAGGAGAACAGACAAGGTTCTATGAGAAGTTAATGCAGGGACAACTGGGAAGCTTTGCTAAGTACTGGTGTGTTTAGTACTAAATCCTTTTCTTTTTTTTTTTGACTACCAATATTTACTTTAATCAGACTTCCTCAGATCTTGTACACTGGCATAAATGAGTAACAGTTCATGCCAACTCTGCAATAGCTGCATGTCTTCAGTCTCTGTCCTTTAATTCCTATTCTCAACCTGTTTATTTCCTTTTCTCTCTTTTTGTCAACTTGGAAGAACACTCTGGGAAGTTTCCAGCCAGGCTTATCAAAACCAGTAAACTACTTGACCTTCAAGAGAAACTCATGGTAGAGCTGTCCCTGTCTGGGTTTTCAGTCCATCAGCAATAATGGGTTACTTAATCACATGTGGTGGTTCTTACACCTATTTTTGTCTTGCACCTTGGGCTGAAATAACTTGAGTAGTTTGACAAAATCTGCTTGCTGTCTTATGTCAATGTTTTGTCTTTCAGTGACTTGTACCTATTTACCACCTGGCAAATGAAGGTAAATGTTAGGGAATAGCGAGTGGCTCATCTGCCTATTGGGTAGAAGGTTCCAAGAACACTGGGCAGAAGTAATCAGGATTGGGGCTTCTGGACAACCACAGTCTTCATGAAAGACAAATTTCAGAATGAATTATCAGTACTGAGAACATATACAGGACATATACACTATTCCACATATATATGTACAACTTTTCTGTTGTCAGGTCATCGTGCTTCTTGAAGACAAAATAAACTGGGCACATACCTAGCAGTGAATAGCGTGGGAAAGTCTCTATAGCTGCTATAGAAGTACTGATTCCTTACTGTCTGTTATAATCTCCCTTTAAAGGGAACGGGGAGTTCAAGGCTGACTGCAATTTGTCCTTTTTTTTTTTTTTTTTTTCCAGGAGGAATTTGGTTTACTGTTGCATTTGAGGACCATAAAGATAGTTCTTTATATAAAGGAGGCTGTACAACAGAGCTGAAGCCTAAAAACAGTAGCTCCAGCTTGAGAAGTACTTGTGCAGCAAACAGACCACTAATTCTCCCAAATACAGTACACACTGTGTTCTCAAACCTTGCTTTGAGGGTATAGCGAAAATGAAGATTGAATGCTTTTTGTTGAAGACTCTGTTAGAACAAAGTTCTACTGGTCTGCATTCCTGCCCTGTCTGTCACCTCTGTGAACTTGGTAAAATGAATCAGTCGGTCACAGTCCTGCTCTGCAGTCCTGCTGACAGCACGGTCTTGTGCTTCACTAGAGAAAATAAGAATCTCACAGTGAGTCTGTTCAGTATAAGCATTGACGGTATAATACTTGCTTTATAAAAGGAATTTTGATTGCAATGGAGAAGAGGCAGAGGAGTTTGGAGGGAAAAGGGGCAATTTCTCCAATGTGGAATGTCTGCGTGGATTTTCTATGGATGTGAGACTTGATTTGTTCTGTTAGGGTGGAACACCAAACAGAGTGCTTTAGACATCATTAAGTCAACAACTGTAATGCTCTTTGATAAATGAATGGTGAATAAGGTATGTATAGGAGCAAAGTAAACTTTCATGTTTTGCAAAGCATGATTTAGTAATATCTGCTGGCCTCAGCTTCCTGTTGAGGTCACTGTTTGTTTTGGTGTTACTGCCATGGAAACTCACTATAGTAGAGCTTTTTTGCTGTTCCTCTATGTATAGTAAGATCAAGAAAGTGTAAATTTATTCACGGGTGAGTTTTCCATGCACAGAGCAGTATGAAACAAGTGTGGAGATGTTAACAAACCTGAAGTAGTTCCTCTCACAAGGAAACTGTGTAACTGCTTCCTGCATATGTTGTAGTGGCATTTTTCCTTGCAAAACACTGATGTGAATAGTTTTCTGGAACACCTGTTTGAAGGCCCACCTGTAGTTACTTGTTGTCTGTCAATCCTGGATATCAGCTTGGCAAAGATAGCAAGGCTAAGATAAAAGTTCTTGACCTCTTTTTCTAGTGAATATGATCCCCGGGTATTTGACTGTAAAATATAAAGAAATGCCCAAATAGCAATCCAAGAGACTTCTTGGATGCAGGGCTGCATGACTTCAACAATCTGGTGAAACTTTCTTGGATATGGCATAATTCCAAACCAAGAATTAAACGGTGAGATGGCAAACCAACTTGATTTTAAAATAATTCTGTCATAAAAAGCACAAAGATGTGTTTACAAGTGTTCCTGGGGAAAAAAAAAGTGTTTTTCCTTTCCTCTAAGTAAAATTAATAATAGTGGTGACTAGCAATTTTGAATGAAAATTTATTGGTAAAAGTTGCTTACAACCACATTTCTTCTACATCAAAGAAGTATATGGAATACTTCTTGCAAATTAATGGAGTCTTTCTAGCAAATACAGAGTTTACAGATGTAATGGAGTGGATGTAAATATATAATGCTATCGTTAAATATTATGTTTTTATTGCCTATTTTAAATAGGTATGTTCTAATATATATACATACGTGTACCCCAAACATGTGTTTTACATAGGGTGCACGTGTTTTTTTTGGTTTTTTTTAAACAAAAAAAACCCAAACCTAACCAAATAACGGAACAACCTAACCCTAATACTAACATGAAGAATTAGTAGCATCACAGAATGGTTAGAGTTGGAAGGGACCTTAAAGATCATTGAGTTCCAGCCCCCCTGCCATGGGCAGGGACACCTCCCACTAGAGCAGGTTGCTCAAAGCCCCATCCAGCCTGGCCTTGAATACTTCCAGGGATGGGGCATCCACAACTTCTCTGGACAAGCTGTTCCAGTNGCTCCATCCCTCTAATCATCTTTGTGGCTCTCTGCTGGACTCCTTCTAACAGGTCCATGTACTTTCTGTGTTAAGGACTCCAGAGCTGGACACAGTACTCCAGGTGGGGTCTCACGAGTGCAGAGTAGAGGGGAAAAATTACCTTCCGCGACCTGCTGGTCACCCTTCTTTTGATGCAGCCCAGGATTTGGTTGGCTTTCTGGGCTGCCAGTGCACACTGCCAGCTCATGTTGAGCTTCTTACCAAGTCCTTCTCCTCGGGGCTGCTCTCCAGCCATTCACTGCCCAGCCTGTATTTGTGCCTGGGATTGCCATGTCCCAGGTTGGTGAGGTAGTTCTTAATTCTGGAGACCTGGAGGAAGAGTAGGGCTAAGAAGATGAGAGCTTGTTACTGAGGATCAAATGAATAGGGTCAAGGGAGCAACAAGGCTTCTGTCATGACAATTCTGGATTACATCAAATGTAACTGTACTCTGGTACTGCTGTGTGTGTGTTTCTTGGTCTTCCTGGTTTTTAAAGTCTACCTAACCCTCCCTTTCTACATTGTTTTCTGTCTGAGGCTGTCTAGGTGCAGCTTTTAAAAGCCCTGGCTGGAAAAAAAAAAAAGCTCTTTTCCTCCATGACTTAAGACCCAAATAAGTGAATATTTCCATGTCTGCTTCTGAAGACCTGGTATTAGAAGATGCAGCTTTGCAAGAGCACTGATGTCAAAACAAAATACATGAGTATTGTGAAAATGCCTCTGCAGCATTGGGTGATGGATAGTGCTGTATTGGAGGTTTAGACAGTGTTATAGTGCATGTCAGCTGCATTCAAACTTAGCTAGTGTAATACTGGACATGGTGAATAAACACCTCTTGCTTTCTATCTAGCTGAGATATCTTTAATAGTTGTTAGACTTTTGACAGTGAACTGTAGCAGTGTCTTAAATATTTGTATTCTGAGCTGTTTTATATTTGGTTGAAGACATCACAATAAAATAAATTCTGAGTACTCGTTTACTATTACAGGCTGCTACAGCTCCTTGATTTATTCTTCTGCCCGTCCTGCCCAGATCATTTTTCAAATATTTTTCTTGGATGCAACTACTTCCTGGCATCTTTTTCTCTGTGCAAGTGGACTTCCTTACCCACGCTTCTACATCTTTGTCCCAGTCAACTTTTCTCTAAATCTTAAATGCATGCTTGAGGAGGGGGGGAAAAGGCAAAAAAATTAACTAGGACAGATTTCCCATCAATTTTAATAGACATGTTAAAAAACAAATGTAGAATGATCTGTGGGATACTGCTCTTCACTACAGATGGAACTTCTTCTACAGACATTGTATGAGAAGAGGTCTTAGAAGAGTATTATCCCAATAAAATCCAAACACAAAAGATGTGATTATGTTATTCTGGAGTTGTAAGAAATAATATAGCGCTTGGATTACAGTGTTTAAACCCTTAAGGCATATATTAATTTCTAGTTTGTTCTGTCTCCCTAGTAGAGAAGACTTCTGCCGGTACATAAAGTAGTGATCCAAGTTGAGATCTTATCAATAAAGCATTCACAGCACCTGGCACTTCTAATGTATCTTGTTCTTGGAGTTTTGAGGGTGGTGTGTTGTTTAGTTTTTTTTTGGTTGGTTGGGTTTTTTTGCATACTAGACTTTACCTTGAGTTCTCTAGAATGTTCTGAAGGGGTACCTTAGGGTATGCTAGAAGTCTGTTCTTTTGTGCTGTACAGGAATTTTTCTCAAGCCTATAGTGGAAATGGCAAACAATATGACTTGCTGTGGACCCTGAAATATCCAAATGGATCAATAGCTAGGTAATCTTCAAACCAGAAGATCCCTACCATTTTATGCTACATCTAAGAGTAACTGTGGCATTGACTACACTGTACTTCTGACCACAGAGCACTCAAAGGCACAGATCTGCAAAACAGATAAAGATGATTTAAGTCTGTTCTGGGTCAGTTTATTATCGCAGCCTACTAATAACTTTCTCACTGTACAGTCACACCTGGCAAATTCCAGAGAGACCTCACACAGTGGAAGAACTTCTGATCTATGAAGGCTAAGTGCTCATATTGTATCTTATTGCCTATGGCAAGGTGAAAAATTAATACAGCTCACCTCTCTGGTTGAAGAGGAGTCACGTTGGGAGGAGGAAGGACCCAAGTGAACTCTGGGTGGTGGAACTGAGGTGGGTTAGCTTATGGTGGGACTGAGGAAGTAAAAGAAATCTTGTGGGAGAGAGACCTAGAAACGCCGTGTAGAGTTTCTGCATTTTATTGTGGCTGCTTCTTTTACCTTCTTACCACTGTGATTGCTTTGTGAAGGGGCTGGAAGGTCAGAGCACTTGGCCTTACTTGGAGGCTATGTTTGTGCTGGATGTGATGACTGTTAAATGGCAACTATTAAAATAAAGACTTCCAGTGGAACTTGGTCTAGCTACTCTGTATCATTTGTACCCAACTGCTTAGGAAGGAATGAGAAAGACATAATTCCATTCTAGTCTCTTTACAGTGATAATATGCAACACAGTGGACAGAAGCTGCTATGTGAGAAATTCTGATTAAACATATAGGTTTTCTTTCCTCTGTGGTACAACACTGTAATATGTTTTTGAATCTGCATCCAGAGAAAGCCCAGGGCAAATCTGATTTCATTCCTCTTTGTGGGCAGTCAGGTGACCTCCAGAGAGCCCTTTCATCTTAAAACAATCTGTGCTCATTAAAAGCAATTATAGGCAACTTTAAAAATTGTTATGCCGTTCTAAGTTTTAATTCATCTAAGACTTCTTAGGGTTTATCTTTGTTTTTCTTGTAGCTGTTAACGATAATCTTGAATTCTGTGACATTACACTCTTAACTATTAAAAAGCTAATCCTCCACTCATTGCAACATTATTTTTTTTTTACCAGCGCTGTGAACTGTGGCACAGTCCATTCCACATGGGAACAAACTTGTTAAACAAACTTTGTCTTACCGTGTAAGAGAAACCATGGCTGCCAATATAACTGCTTTTGTATTGGCCTGAAGATTAAACTGGCCATCTATCTCTATGTGCATAGTCTATTTGCATCCATGATTTATTTTTTTTACAGCATCCCGTGTTGGGGATGTTTTGTTGTCTGATGCTCTGGGAAAATTCTGAAATAAGTATTCTAAAATTTACAAGTAGGGAGAAGGGGATTTTGTTGGACTTTCATTCTCGGTTGTGTTCAGCTAACTTAACATGTCTGATAATCCAGTTTTAATCTATTTCATAGTGACTGCTTTGTTTCTCTTGCACATCTGAATAAACTATTTGGTACTTGAAGTGGAGCACTTAGGTTTTTAAGATGACAGTAAGCTTCTACCCATGGCTCCTTAATGTAAAGATAGCCAACTCTTGACACTGGATTCCTTTCTGAGCTGAAATAAGGGAGTCTTTCGTTAATTCTCACTTAGCTGTAATCATTTAAAATTCTTTGCCTTGAGGACTATTTAATCTTGAAAGCAGCATGCAAGGGGTGATCTCAATTATATTTATATCATCTTCCATACTCAGACTGCATAAATCTATATTGGGTATGTTAGTAATACCAGATGGTTTTGGATAGCTTTTGCTGTAAAATTAAAAGTAATGGTAGTAGACAGGCAGGAAGCTTCTTCTGGCAGTATTTCAGCAGACCTATCTATGCTGTTTCTCCCATAAATCCATTTATGGGGAAAATGGATTCCCTCCTGTTCTTGGGTGTGTTCCCGCTCCAGTGTGTGCCCAACCCCCTCTGTATCTCTGGCTGCTACAGTACAGAGCCAGCCCTGTCCTTTGGAAGGCATGGGGAGTGAAGGTAGGTGGCAGTGATGAAGAAACACACTGCAGCTTTAGAATCTCTGGATTTCCTAAATTACAACAGAATTGACTGCTGAAGAGGAAAGTAATTTCTGAGGCTGATGCTTTCTTACCACTGAAGTGGTATGGCACTGTGAAGGCTTATTTAATATGCACTGACTTGTAGATAGTCAAACTCAAAAGCACTGTGCGCTAATGTTATTTTATATCTTTGTTTTTGGCAAGCGTCTACATAATTTCTCTGTTAGGACAAAGGCAGAGGCTGTACGTGCATCTGGAATCATGACTAATTCAACTCTTGATGCAGTCCTGAGTTTCAAGTTAAACCTTTCCCATAAGCTGATATAACATTGCATATAGAAAGGTCATTCCCTTTTTTCCCTCTTTTTGTGGGGAAACAGACTTGTGTTGATATGCATTTCTATCTCATTTGCTAATTAGTCTTACTTGTCTCAAGCTGCATAAATATTTACTTCATGGTGTGCTCTTTACTGTTGGGAAAAGAATGTGAAATACTGTGTTTTCTGCACCAAGAAATCTGCACCAAGACTGGTGGTTGTGAAGATGCAAGTGGTCTGACTGATTGTCTGTCTAATCTGCAGAGGAGCATGTTTTGGGTGGAGCATTTAGACAGCACATGTTTCCTTTCCTTAATTTCCTCCTGGAGAGGTATTTTAAGCTTAGAAAACCCTTAAATGTTAGTAAGCTTGGAAACAATATATTTTAAAGAAAATTGCAAAACCCGTTTTCATTTTCTTATTTGCATTTGAGATTCTGTTTTGGGAATTCTTGAAATGTTAAAGCTATTCCTCTGTGTACTGTAGGATAGTGCTCTATACACAAGTGATCCTAGGTTTCTAAGCCGTCTAATTATAGCTCTAATGAAATTACCATTATTTGTGTTGCTCCCCCTTCCCCTCTATTTAAAGGAAGGCAGAGTCCAAGCATAAAAAAGTAGTGCAAGTTTATAGCTGAAATAGCAGCTAGAGAGAATGGGTTAGTAATGGCTTTGGGGTTTTTTTAGTGATGGCAATGGGTCTTAAGTTTAGAAGCTTTTTAGAGAGGGTGATTTTAAAAAACAACCAAAAATCTGAACAACCAACCCAAAACAAAACAAAAAAACCCAAACAATAAACCTGTCCTGGAAAAAAAAAAAAGTTATTGTTTTGTGTTGTTTTAGCTTCCTCTTTAGGGAACATCCTGGCCAATGTTTTGTTATGTTCATGTGTGACTTGACAAGAGCACTTAATTGTTTTCTGAGGTATGGGGTGTGTGTATGAAGCACAGTGGGGCTCTGGATTCCAGATGAGGAAACCCTTGTAAATGCCCATCTTCAGTGGAGACAAGCTTTTAAATAAAGCTTATAAAACCTGTTAACTTTATGTCCACATGATAAAAAATGTAGTCGATGAAAGTAAACTTACTCTTTAAAGTTATGTTTATTTTACATCTTGTACTGGTCTGGATTCAGATTAGTGCCTCTAGAATGTGAACTTCTTGAGCCTTTAGGCTGATAAAGATGTTACCATGATCACAGCAAGCTTGTGTTTCTTCTTCCAGAAAAGAAAGGAAGAAATAAGTTCATGTCTTTCTATCCATCCCTGCAGTTGCAAGCAGTAGCTTGATATCTGCCAAAGTATCTCTGCTTCCTAAATAGCCCATAATCTGCAGGAAAGTTTTGTAATATCCTCAGGGGCAGTGATCCTTCAACTATGAAATAACTGAAAACATGGTTTTCCCTGTGTCTTACTATGTGCTTTGTGTTGAGCAAATGTTTTGTGAATAATCTGTTCCTTCATTTGGGACAGAAACAAATTGAAAGCTGAGTTGTTTGTATCCTTGTATGTACAAGAATAGTGGTATGACTTCTCAGAGTAAATTGCAAACTTGTTAATAATAAAAGCATATCACTGCATCTCATTTGCCCTGGCATTGTATAACTGTTGCCAGAACTAAGGTTAGTACCAGAGCTTGTCAGCTGTACCTCACTGTCCATTCCTTGTAAAAGCTGAACTGGAGATGAGCTGTCTCTGTCACAATGACCATCCCTCCCATTGCGTCCACCCACAGCTAACTGGGAATACTCCTCATACTGCTGGAGCAGTGGATGGGAGTGTGGGGACGGGTTGCCCTCTGACTGCTGGGGAGAGCCTGCACACCCAACTGTGACCACAGTTCCACAGTCTTTCATCTGTCTGATTTAAGAAGCATGTTCTCCAGAGGTTTAAAGAGCCAGAGTGAAGCATTTTAAATTTACTGTGTTATATGGATGCATAAGTTATGGTGCTTGATGTCTGGTTTTCACCTTGAATTTCTAGTGGCTGTTCCTCAGTTAAATTTGCTAATGGGTTGATATATTGTGTGAATACCTGGCCTTTACTCTGTGCTGTTTTTCATATTCACACATGCTTCCCTTGCATTATGAATTGGTCATCTGCCCTTTTAGTCTTTTCACAGGGGAACTCTTTACATATCACTTATGGTCACTGCTTTTGCTAACTGTGCTGTGTCTTCTCCTTGGAAAGAGCTGGTATTAGTCTGACTGAAATGTAATTGTAAAAAGGTGTGTTCTGCTCTCAGTCACTAGCTGGCATCTCAGATATACTCAGAAATAGACAAATGACTTAAATGTTTTCTTTATTCCTATCAGATGCCCAGGTTAGCGCATATAAACATGTGATCTATTTATTTCTTGATCTCCTCTATTTTGCCAAGTCATATACTGCAAATCATTTTGTCCTGACAGCTGGATTAAATGTCCTTTAACTTGAGGCTTTATGGCCTCACTCACTGTGGTTTCACAGTCACAGACCTAAAGAAGTGCAGCAAAAAATCTGCTGCTTTTCCTGTGTGAAGTTCCCAGAGCGAGCTGAGCTGGGGAGACAAGTCACCAGAAAAATACTTGGTTTTCGCTAAGGCTAACTTTCAGCCTGCTACCTCAACTGGATCAACAAGCTTGTGCAAGCACAGACACTGATACAGGTACAGTAGAAAGGTGAATGGACCCCAAAATACTGTCCTGATATCAGCTTAGTCAAATGTTTAACCTTTTGCTTTAGTCATGGATTGTGGATTGTAAAGGCAGCAGACAGATTGTTCGTACAGCATATTTTCTTGAAGCTGACTGCAGTGATGTTGCTCTCTACACAGATGGGCTTGGGCCATGAACAAGGATTTGGTGCCCCCTGCTTAAAATGCAAGGATAAATGTGAAGGATTCGAGCTTCATTTCTGGAGGTAAGTGACACCAGATATCTCTTAAGCTGTGACTCAGCACTGCAGATCTTTGCACATGTGTGCAAATATGTCAGTAACTGCTTTTGTTCTCTCTTTTAGTTAAACTATTCAGATGCTTTAAAGGAGCTGTATCTAGGTCCAGGGCCAGCACTGCTCAGCACAGTTAAGAGAGCGTTTAGTATGTAATCACTTGCAACCATCAGTTTCATCTGCATTGAAGTTAATGATAATACTTCTACTGAAGCATTTGCTTTAGCTTAATAAACAGTTGAAGTCGATTTGTAAAAACATTGCTATCCCTACAGTAAGAGAGATGACAGGGAAGAAGTATGCTTTATGTCAGTAATAAAATTCTTTCTTGGCTTCTGACCAAATACGTAAGCTTTGATCTGAAATTATAGGTAAAATTATCAAAGTTTAAAAGATTGAAACTTTGTATACAAATTACTTAAAGCAGGGGGAAGAGGTGTCATAACTCAAATAAGTTTGGTAGCTTTTGTCCTTGGATGATGTGCTGTTCCTAAAACAGTAAGAGCTGGTGATTTTAGCAGTAAATAGTCTAGCCTTTGGTCTATGCCATGATTTCGTCAGAAACTTTGTGTTCCGTGAAGACCTTCCTTGTTCTACTGAAACAAGATGTGTATATGTATATCAATGTATCTATCTATCTAGCCCAGTTCACTGATTATAGTGTCTGTGCTTTAAGATGTAGCTTAGTGATTCTAATTTAAATAGATTTTAAAAACCCCTCTCAACGGGAACAGCCTGAAAAGGACATAAGAATAAATAATTAGTAGCACTAGCGCACACTAGGAACAAAACCAATTATGTTTCACCAGTGCTATTTAGCTACAATCATAACTGTATCTGCAGTAGGATTTTATTTTGTGGGAGTTTGTTTTTTTTTTTAAGGTAGTCTTTACACCCCTGTTATAGTGGCATCAGGTGCAGATAAGGCCTAGAAGATTTTGTCTTTACCCAAGTACTTGACTGCAGCTGAGGCTCAGCTTAGAAAACCAGACAAATCACAACCAAATCTTGCTGCAAGTTGATGGGGATATAGCTTCTTGATTATGTATCTGTAATACGTAGCTGTGGAAAGAACTTGCAAATAACGTAATGGAGCAAGGAGTGTTAATACACTAATGAATAAACGTGATCATCTAAACAGAGAAGAAATTGTTAATTTATGAGAAGATGCACTCCAGGCATTTATGGGACTCCTGTAGAGGTGCTAAAATAAAACAAAGCACAGTTAATATGTAGGTAATCTGTTAAAATGGAATAAAAAAATTGCAGGAGTAAGTAGCATTGTTTATTCATTGCTAGATTGGAAATTATGTCACTTGCTATTTGAGAAAGCTTGCTTTGGGGTTTTTTTTGGATTTTTTTGTTTTCATAGTGTGATAGATGGGGAAATCACAAATAGGTGGGAAAATAAATGTGTTGTCCAGTTAACTTCTTGTTTTCTCAACTCTTCCTCTTTGTCCTCTTTTTCTTACTTTTCATTGTTGGACCTTGTAATTCCTAGCTTATTTTCTTACAGGGAGAAGTTTGTGATAAAAAGAAATAAAACGCCTAAAGTGGTGTAGGCACATAATAGCATGAATACCAAGATAGAATGTGTTGTCTTCTGTATGTGTATTCAGAGGCTTTTTGGGGAAGGGTTGGGTTGGTTTGTTTGGTTTTAATATGCATTTCACTACTCTCCTGTGGTTACAGCTTGTTGTGCCAGGTCCTGAATACATAGCTTGTCAGAGCATTGTCTCTCCTGGAAAGTAAGAACTTGTAGTCAGCAGTAGATTAAAGGCTAAATAAGAGAAAGACATAAAACCAGTAGCTGTTTAGTTCATCTTAAGATGCAGTTTGGAAATCAAATCTAAATTATATCTAGGATAGAACAGCTAAATAAGGTGTCTGAAAGTAGTCTGAGAAGCATCATCTAGGCGTCAGACATATGTTGCTCGTACCTCTGAAACAGCTGGAAAGTTATCCATAGAGGCAATTCAAGAATGGCTTAGAAAACAGCTATTTCTCCAGCAAAGCTGCTACAGGGCAAATTAAGTGTGTGAGTCTGAAGCCTGAAATCAGTTTTGTGTAAAGAGTTTTCAAAGGAAAAAAAAAATATTATGCTTTGCATGAGACTTTTGGAGTCTACCGCTTTTGTGATAGAAAGGGATGGATCCCAATACTTGTTCACTTAGTCATGTTAGACTTAAAATCTGAAACTGTCAAAGAGAAGCAAAATGTAGGACAAGCAGACAGAATGTTGTTTTTATAATGTGAATGATAGGAAACAGAGTTCAAGTTTAATCACTAATTTCACTATTGCTCATCTGTAAAAGATAGGTGTTGAAGTAGCGATTGTTTAAGAGAAACTGTTATGCATTGGTGGGAAGAATAACTATGGTGGGCTGACCTCAGACAGCAACCAAGGACAAACACAGCTGCTCACCTCATCCCCTCACCACAGGACAGGGGAAAGAAAAGGAAGAACAAGAGGGGAAAACCCATGTCTCAAAATAAAGTCAGTTTTATAGGTAAAGGAAGGGGGAGAGGGTGGGGGGAGGGTGAAGCAAGTGATGCAAAGGCTGCCACTCACCAACTACCAGCAGACCTGTGCCCAGCCAGTCTCCCAGCAGTGTCCACTTTGGAAGTCAGAAACTCTGCCAGGAGTGCTCAGCAATAGCAAGTGCTGTCAATGTTGGTTTAGCTACAAATCCAGAGTGCAACACCGTATAGGTGTTATGAAGAATGTTATCTCCATAAGAGCCAGATCCAGTACAGTAAGCAAGGCAGCAGTTGTTTGCAGACAGCAGTTCTTGCTGTGGTCTGTGTAAGGATGACGCTGCCCTCTCCTGGGTGTAGCTGAGGAGCTTCCACAGATCATGTAATTCTTGGTCTGATACGAGAAGATGTTGACGTGTCTCAAAGAGCTTCAATTCTGCCTTAGGGGACTCAGATTGGAAAACAGATTAAATATATCCAAGTATACCTATGCGGTAGCAGGGTTTTATATGGAATTACTGTGCTTTTCCCTATCTTGGGAGCATTTGGAAAATGCCTTTTCTGAGGTAGCAAGTGCTCTTTAAGCTCTTCGTGCTAGAACTCTTGGCACAGGGTGTGGGATGGCTATATAGGTGCAGAACTGTTAATTTTAGCTAGTATAGAAATGGTGATAAACAAAACCTTTAGTAAAACTTGTTCCTGAATTTTGAAGTTCTGAAAACCCCAGTGTTGTGAGCTGAACACAAAATGGATACAATGAGGGCCATGGTCTGTAACAGTAGCTGAACAGTGAACAATTACCTGCTTTTTCTTAGCGTGTTAATAGCTTTTGCTTTTAAAATTGTCCTCAGAATCATGCTTCCATCCAAGTGTAGCAGCAGCAGGCAGGGTCTTTTTGGTGCAGGTATTAGACTTCTTTCAGGCTGTAAAACTGTCCCTGCAAAATTAACTGGGCAGGCTGGCTGTGAGACACTGCCAGTTGGATAAACGTTTGCTCTTTGGGGATGTATTTCCCACTAGATGGAGGTGTGGGACAGGAGTCAGAAGTTCCTAAAAGCAGGAGGGAAGGTTCTGATTTATCTTGGTTGTGTATATACTGGAAAGTGGTAATTGTCCACAGTGCAACTTGCCAAGATATTAAAAAGCTTCTGGAGAGAAGAATCTTAAGCTTGGGAGCAACTGTTTTCAGCATGTGGCTTCTCTGCACAGATACAATCCCTGGAAAGCAGAGGGAGGTTTAAATTGGCTTTAACATTTTCTGATAATACAGCTGACAGGCAAGAACTAAGGCACAGTTCAGCACGCTTACAATTACTATAGCCACATAACAGAAGGAATCAGAGGAAGAGGTTAGTCTTTGTGTGTGGAGAAAATAAGTCTCAGGACTTGCCAGGTACTTGTGGAGAGCTTCCCTGTGCTTGAAGTTGCCACCTTCTGTCACTAGGAGCCGCTGCAAAGCCAGTGTAGGAAGGGTCATTTTTCTTCTCCATACATCAAAACCGCGAAAAACAGTAGGATGGTTGACATTTCTTTTTGGAGAAGGAACTGAAAGTCTTTCAAGCATGCTGTCAGTAGACATCCAGGACACAGAAATTCACCAGTCTGGGAGAAAGGATGGAATCTGTTTACCTTCCTTCTTCCTCTTTCTACCCACCTGAGACCTGGAAGCAAGATACAACCTGGTAGGTTGGTCTTTTACAGTGATATGTAACTTTTAGTTCCACAGATACTGAAGCTTCCTCCCTAGCTTCCACGTTTTCAATGGTAAGAGTTTCACAAATTGCTGAAATTTGGCTGGAGGAACATTTCTCTCCTTTGCTGAAGTCCTGAGAGCTGTGAACATGTAAGCAGGAGTCCTTAAAACCTCCATCAGCAGGGATCTGAAGATCCTCAAGTGAAAGGAAAATCTTTTTGATAGTGCAGATGGAGAGAAGAAGATGATCTTACTGGCTGCCTTGTCAGTAGGGCCAAAAGAGATAGATTTAAGTCTATACATATACATGTGTTTATATATGTGTCTGTGTGTGTACATAACAGCAACTGGTTTTCCTGGCATATGCAAGGTGTGTGTTTGCTTTAACACCAAAAATAAAAATTAGGCATGAATTATCAGATAGACTTCTGAAGTGTAAAGTAGTGGGATGGGGTTGCTGTATCATAGTCAAAGAAATTAGCAGATCTATTCTGAGTAGAAGTAACTGGCCATAGCCTTCCTGCAGAAGGGACAGTGACTAATGAACAGGACTCTGATATGGCAGCTCAGTGGGGGAAGGTATGGCTGTAGGTAACAGAAGGTAAACAGTACTCTGCAGGAAGAGTTATGTGTGTAAATGTCAGCTAGATATCTTTTAGGACTGGAAATTATTCCAGAAAAGGGATTATAAACCGTGACAGGAAACCTTTTTTTTTGGCTGTTAGCAGTGAACAGACATCTTGATATGGCTGGGATCCAGGGGAGCCTTGGGGAGCCAGGGAGATGGCAACAGCCTCAGGGGTTTACTGTCCACTCTCAGGGAGATGCTGACATCAGTTGTGACTCAGCATTCTCCACATTCTTTCTGGATTGTTTTCTGCTGTGTTCGGAAACTTAATTACCATAAGGTCTGATGTGAGGGCCACTACTCCTGTAATTTTGTAACCTAGCCCCTGTAACAGATTTTTGGAAACTCCACAAAAGCAGAATCACTCACTTAATCTTGAAAGAACAGGGACATAACATGAAATGTACACAGTCAAATGCTTAATTCAAGTAAATCTGAGCTGGGAGGAGATTGGTGAGTATCTCATTCTTTTCAATCCAAGTATAAAGCACAATAGTACTTTGTCGGTTTTCACAGTGGGAACCAGGAAGGACCTGAGGACAAGTTGTATACTTTCACTTCTTTGCAAGTTTCTGTTCATCAGGACAACAGTAAAAATATCTTAAGGATACTGAAATGAAACGTGTTAAGCCTTCAGGGTGGGACTGAGGATGATAAAAGCAACTGAGTCAGGGTCCTCTCCTAGTTGGAAACAGGATCTCAAAGCCATTCTGCATTCTGAGAGAACACTTCTAGAAAACAAATATGCGATTTCATGACATATCTTGAGCAAAAATAAAGGTGCCCTCATGACTTTTCCAGCACATGTGAAAGTTCCAGGGGAAGAATTCCATCACAGCTTGTTGAGGCTGGCCCTGGTCTCTGCAGGCTCTCGATGCTGCCTCACAGTAGTTGGATGTTGTACGGAGTGGGAAGAGGTGCACAAAATGTCATGCTGCTGTTGTGACCATGCTGGCAGTATGACAATATGAATGATTCTTAATGAGTTGTGTTTTGCAAGTGGAGCAGTTTTGGGTAGCAAGACTATAACTTGACTTGCAGGAGTCTGCAGGTTATCTGAGACTGTCTGTTTATTCACCAATGTTACTGGATCGCATTCTGTCAAGAAGCAGGACTAAAACTGGGGCTTACTATTCTTAAGTTCAAAAAGTAAAAGAAATACCTGGTAAGCTGTTGTTCCAGGGGACTGCTTGAATTCAAGTTGCATGTGTGCTGTGAGGCATATAGCTACATGATGGTCATGATCTGATAATGAACTAAACAAAAAGGTCTGATTCTAGTTACCTAGTATTAGATCTCAAAGAAGATGTGTTTGAGAGTTGGTAATAAGGTGTAATCATATGCACACCTTTAAAGATGAACAAAATTAATATAAATTGTTTTATTAGTAAATTACCTAGCTAATATTACTAGCTAGGTAAAGGACTTGTAGACTGATGCTGAAGATCTTGCAAAATTTAATGTTGTGAGTGCTTGTGATGCATAGTACAACATTTAGGTTTAATGAGCAATGCTAGTTCATGCTTGAATGTTTTAGTAAGCTGAGAAACTGCAAAGTGTTTACTAGGTATCCAGGTAAGATTCTGCTTTGAAATTCTATGCATCTTCCCTCTTGTAGATACAGGCTGGAAGTCATGCAAGCTGTCAGACAGCTTCCACTTCAATTATTGATCTCTTCAGATTTTTCTGTGTTGCAAAGCAACCTGTTCTGCTTAACATTCTTATTTGGCTCATTATTTTTAGAGTGGCTCATTTTTATTGCAGAAATAGCTATTTTTATATGGAGTGGGCTTCATAACTTGAAGCAATCTTAAATTATGGTCACCTATAATTTAATACATGACAGCATTCATCACACACCAAAATTCTAGTACTTTATAAACTGGTGTACATATGTAGGGCTTATGTTTTGGGTTGGTTGTGCATCACTTCACAATCAGTTACATGCAGGGCCTCCTTCATTCTTCCTGTGCTACCACCTAATGAGCAAGCTGTAATCATGGCATGTTCTTGTCATGTACCTGTCAGGTGCCTTAAGATAAGGTACATATCTTGTCTTCAAGACTTTAGAAATCAAGATGCAGGAAAACGCTAGAATTTGGGGCTTGGCAGGCAGGGTTAAGAAGCATTTTATAGTCTGTAGTTTTATGCTATTTGCTACATGAAGAATAAATAATGGGTTAAAATATTACTCATTCTTCTAGAGTAATTCAGAAGATTTGAGATTCAGAAGCTTGATCTGTTTTCTTAGTCTATAAATAAGAGCTTCTAGTTAATATCCAACTTCACTAATTTCTGGAGTTTGTGGTTGGCTGCTTTGAACTGAAGCTCTAGGGAGGTCATTAATAAACAGCAAACTAGCTTGTCTATGTGAATTGTTTAATTATGCTTAAAGTAATAAATTGCTATCTAATACCTCTTAATCAGAGGAGTTCAAATGTGTTGTATATGAAAGAATACCAGTTCTGAGTAAGTAAAGCCTTCTACCTTTTAAGGATGTCATCTATGAAAATTCTTTGTACAGCATGTGCCAGAGAACCTCTGACTTGGTTCAGAGCCGTTTGAAAAGCTTTGTCCATATAAGCCTTTCACTTTTCTTTCATCTTCTCTTTTAAATGCTGAACTTTGAACAGAACTCTGTGCAATTATACTGTGTATATAGCTGTACGCATTTTTTTCCTTTCTAGGAAATATTTGTTTCCGCTTGATAGCAACCCTGTGATAAGCAAATATGCATTTCACTGTATGTGTGATATGAAGAAAATAGTGTAGTATGTGTAATTTTGAATGTATAAAGAAACCTGAAAAACTAAAAGCCCAAATAAACGACCTCTGGGGGGACCGTATGATGCATTAAGTTAATTCACGAGTCACTACCCATAATAAATTGTGTATGTGTGTGATCAGTATTGAGATGTAACTGAAGGAATGATATAGCATTGCATTTAAAATGCATTAGTGTTGTTTCATCAGTTGACTAATACCTATCTAATTGCAACCCTGTAAACAAAGAATGCAAATAAAAAATAAAAAAAAAAAAAGAAATAAAGAATATCCTCAAGAGGTGTTTGACATTGCAGAATCACTTGTATATTCCCTAATCAAAGCACTGGAAACAAGGGTTTGGTACCCAGTGATGATGTTACTAGACATGCAGGTGGTGTGAGGTGTCGTTTTCAGCTGAGACTGTAACTTTGTTGCTGTTTCTATTAAATTTCAGAAAAATATGCCGCAACTGCAAATGTGGCCAGGAAGAGCATGATATCCTCACAAGCAATGAGGAAGATCGGAAAGTGGGGAAACTCTTTGAAGATACCAAATACACAACACTTATTGCAAAGCTGAAGAATGATGGCATTCCCATGTATAAGCGCAATGTAATGATACTGACTAATCCAGTGCCAGCCAAGAAGAACATCTCCATCAATACTGTGACTTATGAGTGGGCTCCTCCTGTTCAGAATCAGACACTTGTAAGTCCAACCCACTCTTTTGACACATTCAAGACAGGAGTTTGATGGGAGATAGAGAAGAACTTACTGGAAGGGTAAATTTGCCTCTTGTGGTAATTCTGTGCGTACCTCTTCTTCCTCAAAACTGAAAATATGGAGCCTGTTTAATGAGTCTTGCCTATGTCATCTTGCAGATACAGGTGCTTGTCTATGGAACTTCTTGAACTGGGGAGATCAGGTGGTTTTTAATAGATAGGATTAAGTGTTATCTGCTAAGTCTCTGGAGTTCAGTTTCTCTAACCTGCCTTTTTTGTACACTTGAAAAATTTGCATGGTGTATTGGCTTAAAAGAAAAATTAAAAAAAAACAAACAACCAAACCAAACCCACAAAACAAACCCACAGCAATTTATGTCATTGTTTAAAGTTAAGGAGAATGCTCAGTCTTGCATATAGCTTTTACTGTATATGGTAAGAACAAGGTCAGTGTTGACATCTAAAAGAGCAGAGCAACTCCCTTCCAGTAAGTTTTCAGCTGGAGAAGATGAGATGGTAGATAGCCTTCTGAGGGTTTTACTTCACTTTTCACACTTCGATGGCTAATTTACTGTACTGCACTGTTGTGTAATCTGTGCCAGAGTCGCTTTCTCTGACCTACCTCTCAAAATATTGTTTTTCAGTGAATTAATCAAACCTTGTGCACCTAAATCAACTGTTACTAAGTATTCAGTTACCACTTTGCTTTTTAGGCTTTTTTTTTTTTTTTTTTTAAAAAGAGAGCTTTTTTCTTTCTTTAGCTAGAATTATTTCTGCAGTGGGCTGTGCACCCCAGGCACACTATTTCAGCTTCTACTTTTCAAAGCTATACTGATAATCGGTAGTTTGATATAGCTCTGAAGAGACGAGGTTGTGTGCAAATGTTAATTATTGTTTACTCTGGGAAGAAGCAAATTAACATATCTGCTATATTTTTATCTTTACTGTATTTTGGGAGCTTAATGTTTATGGAATGAACCTTGGTTTTGACAAATTTGACTGTCACTAACAACAGTAGAGACAATTATAGTTGTGTGTTTGCTTAAAAGGATGAGTCTATAGTTGAAGTGGCATCTGATATCTTAATTCCTCCTGGTTCAGGCGAGGCAGTATATGCAGATGCTGCCGAAGGAGAAGCAGCCTGTTGCTGGCTCAGAAGGCGCACAGTACAGGAAGAAGCAGTTGGCGAAGCAGCTGCCTGCTCACGATCAGGATCCTTCAAAATGCCACGAGCTCTCCCCCAGTGAAGTTAAGCAGATGGAACAATTTGTGAAGAAGTACAAAAATGAGGCACTTGGCGTAGGAGATGTCAAGGTCCCTGGTGAGGCGGAAACAAGAGCTGCTGAGAAGAGTAAAGTGAAGAATGGTGACAGAGGTGCCTCAGCCACTGTAGGAGCAATGGAGGACAAGTCCCCAGATCAGAAGCCATCTCAGTATGTAAGTATAAGAAAGAAAACTAAGTCAAGAAGATATATTTATCATCTGAGTGCTCTCTTTGATTGTTTTCACCCAACTAACTTGTTGGTTAACTTGGATTGGTGAAAATCTGGGGAGGGAAAGAAAGATAGGGAACTAGACAAAGTTGTGTCTGCACAGAACCGTGACTTATGACTGTATTTAGTGCATTGCAGCAAGTAACTTCCCAGGTCACCTTTTCATCCTCATTGCAAAAACATGTTAGCTTGGAAATACAGTATAGCAGGGTGGCTTTTACAGAATAATAATCAAGAAACTTGTGTAGTCTTACAGACTACTTGCTGCACTTTTCTCCTCTTGAAGAGTTTAGTTTAATTATAGAAATCTGGGTTTTTTTCATTTTTATTGGAAGAGCATCAAAATTACCTGCTTGACAAACTTTTCAAAATTAAATGAAACAAAAAAAATAATAAAGTAGCACCTCTCTCTCCTGTGTCCAACAAGCCAAGCCATATCACAGCTGTTTTGAGTACCCTTCTTCTCATATTCAGATCTATTTTTTCCTTTGGCATCTGATCGCTGCCTTGCAATAGCTCAACAAAAAATAAGGTGTGTAAAATAGCCCAGTGTTTGTTGATATTTCTAAAACTATGGACTTAATAAAGTATTTCTGACATAACTTGCTAACTTCTGTTGTGCATGTCTCAACTACCAACTAGGAATACAAAAAAGGCATAGGATTACTGAAATAACATTGAATTAGTTTAGTAAAGGTAGACCTTCCCTTCAGAGTAGCAAAAGATCCTGTAACTTCATTTCCAGAAATGTTATGATATATTTGAGTCACAAAAATTATTTGTCTTTAGGTTACTTACAGAAAATGAATATTTGAGTTTTAGACAGAGATAAAAGGTTGGTTGTTAACATTGTTGTAGAATATAGTTTTCAGTGTTATTGGAAGGTGTTGTGTGCTGCTTTTGGACTGGTTTTGATATTTGTTTAATCTGGCATGGTACATTACTTCTGATGTAATTCAAATGGAATATAAAATTAACACTTAAATGTTGGCTTTGAATATTACCTTACCTTAATCAGTCATATGCTGTGCCATTTGGTTACATGTAGCTACTGTCTAAAATTAATTATTCAGTTATTTTTGCCATTATCTTCTTATGGGAAGTTGAAGATATCAAAAAGTTATTTTATCATGGCTTGATGAAGTTGCTGTCATTTTGTGAATGCTGCTGGGTTACTTCAGGTTCGCAGCAATTCTTCACTTGCCTTCTTGAGAAAGACCTACAGAAATACACACCTTGCATTGTACCCTGGTGGCCAACTGATCAGACTACCTTGAGTCAAGGGCAGGAGACACTGCCCTCTTGAGCAATTGTATCTAAAGGTGCTTTATTTTTTACATTACACCTATTTACTACTTCCAAAGTTCTCTTTACTAAGGCACCTGAGTATACCTCCTAGTATAGCCCAAGCATATCTCATGCACAGTGATTTAGGAAGAAGCTTGGAAGTATTCAATAGATAAGCTATTCAAATGTTCAGTTACACTATTACTAGGATTTAGGTACTTCTAACTAATTTGGGGGGGGGGGGGGTCCGTATTTCCTCATATGTGGTCCGATTTCTCCAATATGACTTAGTCTTAGCTGTATATTTGCAGCATTATCTCAAATCCCAGGCTGGATGGGGCTTTGAGCAACCTGCTCTAGTGGGAGGTGTCCCATGGCAGGGGGGTTGGACCCCTGTGATCTTTGAGGTCCCTTCCAACCTGAACCATTCTATGATTCTACAATGTAACTGCTGTAAATGTACCTCTTCAAAGATGTATTTAATTTGGTGATAATTTCTTTCCAGTCCTGCTATTGCTGCAAACAGAACATGAAAGAAGGTGACCCAGCTGTCTACGCAGAGCGTGCTGGATATGACAAATTGTGGCACCCAGCTTGTTTTGTCTGTTGCACCTGCAGTGAACTGCTAGTAGACATGATCTATTTCTGGAAGAATGGCAACCTATACTGTGGAAGGCATTATTGTGATAGCGAAAAACCCCGCTGTGCTGGATGTGATGAGGTAGGATTTCACCTTGTCCTTTTGTTTTAGCACACGAGTTTGGCTCTCTGAGAAATTAATATGACTTTTAGTAAAATACTTCAGTGCAGGGACATGATGCCTTCACCAGTTTTAGTTGACTGTAGTTGCAAGGAATCAAAACTGACGTGGATGCTCCACATTCAAGAAGATCCTTAGTTTGTTTTGGATTTGGTGGGGATTTTGTGTGGTCTGTGTGGATGTGGGATGTAACACGTGTGTAAATTCTCTTACGAAGTCCCAATTAGGTGGTTGTTTTCTTATGAAGGGCACTAGGGGGAGCGCCTGACTAAATTACACCTTGTGCAGCATAGAGAGGAACGGCCTGTCTGATGTCTTTGGCATCTATAGGCTTGTAATAAACGGGGTGTTTGGAAAACGGTGTAACAAGGGAATGCATTCGGTTTTATTGTTGAAGTTGTTTGAATTACAATCACCAGCAGTTTCCTGGAAATTACAAAATATCTTGAGGCTAGCTTTATCAAAGGAAATGCCATTTAAACCCATAGATTAATATTTGTATCTTCCTCATAGCTTATCTTCAGCAACGAATATACTCAAGCAGAAGGTCAAAACTGGCATCTGAAACACTTCTGCTGCTTTGACTGCGATTGCGTTTTGGCTGGGGAAATCTATGTAATGGTGAAGGACAACCCAGTCTGCAAACCTTGCTACGTGAAGAACCATGCTGCGGTAAGAGCGGTACACACGTGTTGGTGCTTTGGAGGAGGCGAATGTACAGCTGTGGAGCCTGAAACTCTGATTTTCTCCCTGTGTGGGAGTATCTGAAGAGTGTAAATTGAATAAAAGTTTAGGATCATTTCAGTCATCTTTTTCCCACTTGAAAACAGACTTTAAAGCAGACAAGGATTTTGTAAATTCATGAACTTGAACAAAAGCCACTGGTGGAGCAGGGAGGCTGTTCTGAAAACACCATTCACTTTGCTGGTGGTGAAGTAGGATTTTGTATTAGGAGCAAAGTAGGTGAGGATGAGTAATGCTGCTAAACCTTTAGTTTGTGTCATAGGTCATTGAAACCAGCTTGTCTTTTAAAGGCCTGTAGAGGTAACTGCAATCTGGGTATTTTGTTTCTTTTTATTTTGAACTGCCTGAGTTATAAAGGAGAGGGACTGCCTGGATACAGCTAGAAGTCTGGGAAAGGATTCATCTTGATTCCTAGTTACGCTAGGAGCTCTAACCTGAGATGATGGTCCTTTCATATCAACCAGTTAACTAGCTAGTCATTGGGAGTTCAGTCTAATGTATGCTTAGACTGCTTATGTAGTTAATGGAGGGGGAAAGCTATTATCTCTAGCTGGAAATTAATAATCTTGTGAAGAATTATCTTTTGGAGAGGCTTTTTTTCTCTTAGATCTCAAAGAAGTTAATGCTTTAAATGCTATTTTTTGATAACTGGATTTTAAGATGACTTGTGTCCAAGACTGTCTAGTAACCTTTAATTCTTTGGCATTGCTTTACAGCTGCCAATGCACAGGAAGATTTGTAACTAATCTCCTCAAATGTATGAGTTAATATATGAAGATCTGTGCTGTTTGGCACAAGTTTTTATCTGTATTTGGACATTAGGAAATTCTAACTGTAGCTGTCTAAGAGTAGTCCCAGCAGGAACTAGCTTCTTGTGTGCATTTGATTATTTTGTCTTGTGTCCTCAGCTGCATTTTGATCAGAAACTGTTTTAAAATTAAAGGGAAATCAAAAGACGGAGTCGTATTTCAAAGGCTTTTTAATACCTGTCTCTTCTCCAAAAACACTTATGGATTTCAGCTTTTATTGTACTTGTGGAGAGGGTGTGTATGCTTGGTTTAAGTGTTATTTTGTTTCTAAACAGACCTGCCAAGGCTGTCATAATGCTATAGATCCAGAAGTTCAGCGTGTGTCGTACAACAACTTCAACTGGCATGCTACGCAGGAGTGCTTCTTGTGTTCCTGTTGCAGCAAGTGTCTAATTGGCCAGAAGTTCATGCCAGTGGAAGGGATGGTCTTCTGCTCAGTGGAATGTAAGAAAAAGATGATGTCTTAAGAGAAGATGTGCACAGAACCAAGCATTGCTGCGTTCCAAAGGCTCTTGCATTTCTACTGTAAAAAATATATGATATTGGGGCATTGGAAGTTTTGAAAGTATTAAATAGCATTTTCCCAAAGATTTTCTTGAATGAATAAATCTTGCTATGTAACCTTAATTTCTTAGCCATAATAATGCTTTCTTTTTTGGAATATTGTTCCTAGCTTTTATGTCAAATGACTTTGTGTTCCAAAAATGTAAGAAAATGTCTTACAAATAATATACACTTTAAGGGAGTTCTTCACTGTGAAGGATCTTCTTGCTGTATGTTGTCTGATGGAAGAGGAAAATGTGAAAATGCTCCAATTTTTTTTTGTGTGTGAGATAAATATAACTCTTCCACTTGTGGTTTCACTAATTTATCACTTTTATAGTTTCCCTGCTTTCATCAAGCACTTTAGACAGAATGATCAGCTTTACTGCCACATACAGTTTTGCTCACTTGACCTCAAGTATGCAGGGAGAATAAAGCTTAAAAAGCCCAAAACGTTGCCTGTAGTCATTTGCTTGTGGATATGGGGGTTCTTGAGGGATAGTGACCACTCACACCTGATTTGTAAAGTAGCTCTGCACCAGTAGAAAACTCTGTTGGCTCAAATTTCTCTTTCATAGAAAAGTTCATGCCAAAAACTCAAGTTTTTGTTTAATGAATATTGATGTTACTCAACTGATTTGGGGGGGGGGGGG
>VZRU01010451.1:582380-660087 GCA_013398155.1 Pedionomus torquatus
AACCGAAAGAGAGAAGTTCTGAAGGTTTTAAGAAAGGAATATGCTGAGGAGGAGGCTCTAAGTCCAAAAGTACCAAAGTGGAAAACAGCATGCTCATGAGAGCAGACAGGAGGAGGAGGCACAGGGGAGGTATTTTTGGGTGAACATGAGTGGAGTGGGAAAAGGTGGAAAAAAGTTAAAAAAGCAAGGAGAGATGCTGAATCATGGTGGCACTCTGGAATAATTTTGACTTAGTAAGAAAAGGTAGAAAAGCCAAATGTGGTGAAGGGCAATTGCTCTAAATAAGGGAAGTTGATAATGAGGTTTAATTGCTATGGGTAGAAAACAGAGACTGTGAGGTTAGGGAACAGCTTGCGATAATTAAGGTTGTGAGATAAGGAGAGAGTAGATGAAGAGGACAGGTGATGAGGAAGGACTGTTCTTCAGCTCCTAATGCTGCATGCTTATGATATATCTAAAACGTAATCACACCTACACATTGATAAATAGACATCCTCCGTTTAAATTTAAAAAAAGCAAAATGTTTATTCATGTGATAAAGGGCTGATATTCTATGCTGAAATTTGCTATGTGAGGTTAATTTTATGTCACTTTTTAGGAAGTGCATCTGATTCTGAGGAATTATATTGGGACTGAAACACAGACATAGCGATAGAAGGCATTTGGAAAAGTCTGAGACAACTCCTGTGTTCCCAAATAAGCAGGACAATGATGGCTATCTAAATTTTCCAAAAGCTGAGGGCATCCAGGCCACATGTAACACTTTACTCAAGGAAAATAATGGCAAGAAAATTACATTTCTTTTAACTGTGAAGTCACAGTTGAGGGCTCACAATACCACAGAAGTATTTAAGTTGAAGAAACTTCTGGGATTTATGTAGTCCATTTCCAGCTGAAAGCAGGGAAACTCCACAGATATATATCAAGTTGATGAGAGCCTTATCCAGCCAGGTTATAGTCACGGACCTGCCTATTCCAGAAATAGGTGTGATTTAGCTCTTTGCATCTCATGGCCTGCTCTGGTTTTCACTATCACACACCACAAAAAGAGTGCCCACAAGGTGCTATTTCTCCCTCTACCTGAAATCATTGTTCTGCTTTGTCTTCCCTTATTAAGCCTAAACCCCTCAGCAAAGAGATGCTCCTGGGAAGGAGTATTCCTGAGTACTTGGACCAAAGCAGCTTAGCTCCCAGTGGTTTTCTGATTAATTGACAATCTAACTGTATTTTATTAATCTGCGGCAGGAGTTTATCCCCTTCAAACTTCAGAGAATCTAATTGGGAAACCACACTTATAAATGTATTTATTACTTCTATCCTAGTTTGCATTTTACTAGGCAGCAGAGACTCCAAACAGGCGAGAACTCCAGTCTGAGGTTTCTCTGCTGTTTAATACATAAACTCTGACTAAAGCATTTCCCATGGTTAGGGAACTCATTAGATCTCATTTACCCATGTGAATTTTCTCTCATCTTTTGGAGGCTGAAGCTCAGCAGAGGCTCAGCAGTAACAGACAAAACTTGTTTCACAAGTTTTCCAACACTTGTAGGAACTCAACACATGTTTGATCGCCATCCCTCTGCCAAGTCTGGCTGAGGTTACGGAAGTATCTCCCTGTCTCCCTCTGTCACTCTGTCTCTCTCACACACACACCCCACCATGGAAAATCCATCCGCATATGATTCAGTCTGAAAAGTCTTTCCCAAAGTGCTTTAACTAGTACTTTAATGGAGTGTGCACCCATTTCTATCAGACACTAGTAAGATTCAGAATAGGCTGAAAAATCTATTTTCACCATTTTCAGCATTTCCTACTGGTGTGTTTTGGTGGGGTGACCCTCTGTTCACCTTGCTGGTTATTTTGGCACCAACCTTTCCCACGTTTCAGATTCTGGACCTAAAACTGAGACATTTTGACAGCTAAGTTTTAGGTACTGACACCTTCATGTGGTCTCCAGGTGGAAATAAAAGAGTTAGATTGTGTAGGACTTTGACTCAATGGAAGCTGTTGGAGCTTAACTTGCCTGAATTGGATACAGATCTTCAGCAAAGAAAACAGGGAAGAAAATAACAACAACAGGGCTTAAAGTTCTAGTTGAAACAAGCTGGGAGGCATTTTTAATGAATAACTTTGAAAGTGTGTTCAGGACAAAACTCAGCAATAATCAGTAAGAATAAAATCAGTAAACAGTTCATCAGTTCTTGGAAAACATTTTAATGACCTTCCAGAATAGGAAGCCAGAACACTGTGGGCAGAATGCAAACAGCATCTCTCTCATTCCAGGAATTCAATGCACATTTTTCAACTTGAAAACTCTCTATATGATATGCATTCAAAAGCTTTTCAGACTGCTTTTGCGGACTTGCATCTATTCCATCCCTTCTTTCCTTTTTCTTTTTTTTTTTCCTACATATTAGGGGAAAAGTCCCTAAAACTCAATATTCCTCTACAAATTTCTTACTTGCAACAAATGGACTCTTGGCCCCTTCTAATTTAGCCATAATGCATTGGGAGTATTAATATAAGCTATTCGAAATCCTTTTTATGTAATACCTTCTTCCTGTCTCTAGGCCTAAGGAGTCAGCAAAGTTCAGCAGACTGCAGAGCATGACTGCAAAGCAGAAACATCTGACATCTAATTCCAGTCCTCAGCTGAATGAATGCGATGGGACATCGTCTAAATTCCCTGGGCATTCTGTGCCTCAGCTAACATCATATGGAAGATGGCTGTAATAGCAACATCACATTTTGAAGCTTGGGTCATTCTAACTGGTGAAGTTTATTGAAACTGTAAATTGTATAAGTGCAGCTGTTACCGTGCGCTAATGGCCTTAATAGCCTTTTCTGAAATACTTTTTGTTTTCTTCGTTTTGGCCTTTCCATACAAAACTGCCAAACAGAATCTGAGGTTTATATTTATGAAGCCTGTAATCATTCCATGAAGTTCAAGAAATCTGGCAGTGATCTGGAAAACTTAGGAGGTAATAAAAGGTTACCAGCAGGAATGCAGAGCTGCCTTGTATGGTACTGGAGAGTAGAACCAGTACATATTTTGATAATACAGTTCAGCTCTTCTCTTTGGGGTGGGCCTTGATTGTATAGCTCTGCCTGCATCTGAAATGCATGGCAGTGTAAACATTCTTCTAATAACACAGAGGTTCTCTTAAACATTTGTAAATATTTCAGCAATTTTGAGAAATGGGGTGGAGCCTGGAGACCGCTAAAGAAAGAAGCATTATTCTCATGCTTGTTGATCTCACTGTCCCAAGCCCAGTTCTGCTCTTAATGTAAACCGCTGCCACTTGCCCTCAGGCACAGTTGTACAACGTGCATCTGACCAGACTTGGAAGGCACACACTGTTCCAGAGCAGGACAGGGCTGTGCTGCATCCCATCCTGACCCAAATTTGATACCCTACACTGAGGATTTGTTTCTTCTTAGCAAGAAAAGGTGCAGTATTGGCTGTATTGTGAGTGCTTTGGAGGAAATAATATTTTTTTATTGAAATCTACTTACAGTGAAAGGTATATAGAGAAAAACAAATTTGTAGGATCAAATTCAGCAACATTTTTGCCAGCTTTGATTATGTCAGAAAAACAATTCTGTAGCGTAAAGTGTGAAGTCCACAGAGGACAGGGAATTCTGAATTTCAAGCATGGTTATGCTAATTAATCAGATCATTAGTTAATTAATTTCATTAGAGCTACAATAATGCTCTGCTGGGAAAGATAATAATTACACATTTACTTTCAGTGATAATTACAAAATTAATGGTGTTAATGCAGGACCAGAACTTCAGAGGTATCATTTTGGGGCTGGCTTTTCTTCCTTTCACTGTCAGCCTCTTACAGAAAGCCATTAC
This sequence comes from Pedionomus torquatus, assembly GCA_013398155.1. NCBI lineage: Eukaryota > Metazoa > Chordata > Aves > Charadriiformes > Pedionomidae > Pedionomus > Pedionomus torquatus. The sequence continues at coordinate 586,243 of VZRU01010451.1, forward strand.
CTTTGCTAATTCTGTGGCCCCATTTGTAAATGAGGATGGTAGCACTAGTGTTTCTGGAATCTTCTGGAGTCAATTAATTACTTTAAAATAATTGGAAGGTGGAAGGTGAGAAACGTTCTACTCCAGGTGATTGCTTGTGTTCTCAAAATTCCAATTTTACCTAGCTCAGTATGGAGGTTTTCTTGTCCAGTATTTCCTGGCTACTGCAGGTAGGCCTTAAGACTCTTCTTGTGTCCTGCCTGTCTGCTCCTGTGCTCTAAATCTTGGCTCAAGGGACAGTTTCTTATTTCAGAAATACCCTAATGCTGTCTCTGCAGGTGAGTTTCACTACTTAGTTCAGCCACTTGAACCTGCACACCAGGCTAACTCCAGCTACTTATTTACTTACCGTGAGATAACACTTTAAATAACAAATAAGTAAACAGATAGAGAAACAAATCCATCCAGTACTGTTTAATATCATCATTGGTTAAAGATGTCTCTGCTCATTGCAAGGGAGTCTCTTCCAACCCGGGCCATTCTATGATTCTGTGATTTAATCTTTTGGTCTTTTTAAGATTGCCTTGTTCTAAATATTGTTTGCTATGACAGCACTATTACTGCTAATCATTATTCTGTAGGGCAGGAGACACTGTTAGCACAGGAAAAGGTTGTGTCTGAAAGTTCCTCGTCTTTCAAATCAATTAGAGCCGGTTGCTACTGATAGAAGTTTGTGGGAACAGAAGAGGATTTGGAATTTAAGGCTCCCTTCTCAAAGGAAGCTGGCAGCACTGGTCATACGTGGTTGTACACAGGTCTCAGTCCCGTTAGTGGAGGTAAGAGGAAGAGAGTTCTACTGAAAGGGTCCCCTAGAGAGTCCTGTAACAGGACAGGAATTAGAAGCCTCTGTGGAATGTCAAAGCCCCACCCCATTAGCTAGCACATATCTTCCACTTTACATTCATATGAGTAGGGCTGTCATCCATAAATGAACCAACAGGAGATCTGAGTAATCTAATCCAGCAAATTATTTTCGCAGGATTCTCCACACAGAATGGACACAAAAAAATGTGGACACAAAAAAATGTGAAGGTATAACTTTTATTTAAGCACAGCTCTTTTACACCAAACCAGTGCCATCACCTCTGCTATTGCTTATATTGACCCCTGCAAGAACAACTGTCAGGAGGGGACACACGGAACTGAGACCTGCCCAGCTGCACATGCGTATTGTTGTACCAGTCTGCAGCCAATTTAACTCCCTGACAATTAGGAGGGACTTCTTTCTTCTGGACTTAAATCACAAAAATGTTGTGGGCAAAGAATTTGCTTTATTCAGGACAAAAAGCCAAAAAGCCCATTGTCCAGAATGTCTGCATGCAGCCGGCAGTTTCTTGTGCATTAAAACAAAGCTTGCTAGATGCTCTTACTCTCGGGACTGTGCCACAGCTTGCTTACAGCGTGACATTGAGGTTGTATGGACTGTTTGCCTGGAAAAGTAGCATAAGACTGTTTGGAGTCAAGTGGTGATGTAAAGTCTGGCAAGCTGTAGTAGAAAACTGTGTTGGGAATAAATGGTTTCTTTTTGGGAAATGTTGCTTTTGGGTCCCCAAAATGAACTGAATCTTAGTCCACCAGACTGCACTAAGTATTGACTTAGAAGGAGCTGTTAGAACACGACCAAAAGAGAGTAACGGAAAAAATGTTGAGCAGTGTGGATGGCATGGAGACAAGTGCTCTACTTCTGTCTCTGGTCTTTTGTATTTAGTAACCTAGACGTGATCTGATATTTGATCGGCTATATAGCCCTTCAGAAATATCAGCACAGTTGATGAGAAAATCTCTGAATTTATCAGCACGATTCTGAGGTGATACTTTACATCATCTGTTCTGATATGTAGACATGGATGCAAACATCTAAAGATCTGTGTTTCACTCTGATTCAAAGTCTATGCTGGAGTCTGATGGCTCTGCTGTCACAAACACTGTGAAAATCCAAACCACTGAATTTCGGTTTTGAGACCAGACTGTAACCCTCCTACCACAGCAAGTACTTCTTTCTCCCTGCTGGCCACACCAGCTTGTGCACCTCTGGAAGGCCAGAGCTCTATGCAGGGCTCACTAACAACTGCATATCACAAAACAGGTCCTCTTTGACATGTCCTTTATTACATATTTGCTAATAATGCCATACCTGAGATGGTGGAAGGGTCCTGCAGATAACTACAGTGGGCCTCCTATGCTCCCACTCTTTCCTTGAGTTTGGTGAAGGTGCCTGTTTGGTAGACATGTGTTTGACTCCAGAGCTCAACTCTCAGTATAACAGTGGTCTGCAAAACCAGCAAGTCTGCAACACACCTGAGGGTTTCCAGAAATACTGATATTCACGTTTTACTTTAATAAGCATGTCAGGATAAGGTCTCTTTTTTAAATCAATAAACAATGCTTCACATCAACAAATAGTTTGAGGTGGTAATTTCCCTTCTCCTTCATGTTGCAAAGTGATGCAAGTGTAGAGACTGGTCCATCTCACACAAAATTTCTTTTTTGCTGGTGTACTTGTCCAGCACGCTGACCAGTCAATGTCTGCCACTTTAAGCAGATCAATCCACTTCCTGCTGTGGTGGGAGAGAAAAGATTTTGACCACTAGATTAGACAAGACTTCTCAGAACGAAGCTATTCGCAGTGCAGCCTCACAAAAAATGTGAGTCATCTTGGATGAGCAGCACTGCCAAACACCTATTGTGGCAGAGTAGCAAGTCCTGTTTTATATAAGCTGCAAATAAATCAGTATGTAATAGTCTTCAAAATCTGAAATGTTTTCTTTCCTTTGTTTTGACTAGATTTGCAATAAGTCAAACAGTATAATGAAAGTCAGAGCAGAACTGCTTAAGCCAATCCTCTCCTTGGCCTAAAACAACAGCAGTGTGGGCGAGAGAAGTATTTTACTCTTTCAGGTCATTTTGGAAACTAAACTGGGTGGCTAAGTGAGTCAAAATCTGTTTTGCTGGAAATTTGTCACAAATTCAGCGTGTTTATTCTGGCAGAATGATAACGTGCTATACAGACCACGTTCAAAGCCAAGGCATGACATTGTTAAGTCGCTTCTATTTTATCTTTGTAATACGTACACAAATGGAGTTTAGCCTCTCATACTCAAACTGCAACACAGTTTTCGTAGACCACTTATCTAGATTGCTGTGAAATACTACTGTAAAATGTGGTAAATACCGTGTGAAAAACACTTTTGTGCTGCTTAGACACAAGACTTCAGAGAAAGCAGAGCTTGCTTGCCAATTTACAGGGGAGTTAAATGGGCTCCAAAAGGTGCTCTGTGTTCTTGCAGTATCTCATTTTCCCATGTGTACTTTATACCTTGCCAGGAAACAGCCAAGTATAAATGTTGCAATTAAACAGCAAAATGGGCAACACTGGAGATTATGGGCAGCTAACACTGGTGTTCCCACTGGCCCTCTGAGTGTCTCTTCCCATGGACCATAAAGGAAATTTGGATTCCTAAACTCATATGTCCTGAATTGCACCTAGGGCAGATGCCTGAAGTAAGCTTAGTAGATCATTAAGTAAATTCAGTAATTGTATGTGAAATCTACTCCCACTTCAGTGTCTCTGCCTTTTTAAGAAGATCCTCAACGAAAATTACTTTCAGATGCTCAGTATTCAGCCAGATGTAAGATGTGCAAGCTCCTTTTCTACACCTTTTCTTCCCTCTGGTAAAGACAGCAGCGTGGATGAGTGATAAACAAATCCTTTCCCATCTGGCTTTCACATTTCAAAGCTGTAGCTAGAGCAATGATATCAATAGGAATTTCAAGTGCCAAACACTATTAAAGGACACAGTGTTTGATCTGCACACTGATGAGCATTCTGGACCTGCTCCAGCAAAACACTTAGAAAGATTTATGGCACTTGTCTTACATTTAAGTATAAGCTTGCTATTAAATGCTTTGCTCTATTGGGTGGAAATAGATAATGGCAAGATAAGGTTCATGTCACCTAATTTGAGCCATTTAAAAGTAAAGTGTCAAAATGAAGCTGATCGTCAAAGCTCAGCCTGTTACTAACAAGGAGAGGCCAAGCATCTCCAGGGGGTGATCCTACTTTAGACATGTATTTCTGAATAGACTGAATCATACCTCTCATGTTTCTCTCCTGCTCACTCTTGATGGTAGCTCTTTAGTTTAGACTAGACATCTGACTTCCAGAGGGTCAAAGTAATTCCGGTTAATTATCTGGGTTTTTTCTACAGAATTTCAACTGATTCCTCATTTAATGCATATCTTTTATAGTTACATTTAAAGCATTAAACTTTATCAGCTCAAAATGTTGATAAAATTTAAGTACAACGTGAATACGTACTATCTCTGATGTCACACGTAAGCAGAAAGAGAAAATTAATGCTATCAGTCTCCTAAGCTACTTTTCAAAGTTGCACAAACAGAATGCAGAAACACAAGGGGTGAAATCACTTGGCCACCAACTTGTCAGAGAGGAGTAATTTCTTCCTGTCTATTACTGAATCTACAGATTTCTGTTACACCCACGGGGATTGGGAAAAAAAAAAAAAAAAAAAAAAAAATTTGTACCTAGTTCTCTGGTGGAAAGAATGCAGGCAGGGAGAGGTAGCTCCGTGTTAGGAGTGGAACTCTTATCTGGATGTGGAGTCTCATGCTAAAAATGTATTAATAACTTGTTGAGACAGAAGACTTCAGTTCGTGCATATTAATCTGTTTTCATAACTAGATGATCACAACTGAAAGATTCTCAAGATTGTGGAAAACTCTGTATGAGGTGTTTGCCAAAGACCTCCTTGTGTGGTCCTGAGATCGTCTGAATGCTAATAAAAATCCTAAAATAAGTTATAATATCTAATGTCTTTTTCTCTGGAAGTACACTTGGTACTGGAAGGAAGACATAGAAAGCTTAATCATAAGAAACTAGAACGAGTAAAATAGGGATAAAAAATGTAAAATTTCATTTGGTACAAGGCTACATTTTTAATTTACATGTAGTATCAATAAAATAAAACTTTTATGGCAACCTTGACACAATATTATTTTTAATGTGTTGAAGCACTGGGTAAGGCACTTCAATGATATGTTCCCACAAGTACAAATCAGCACATCCTAATTGCCTATCAGTCAAATCACATGTTGTGCACATGGTCCTAGCTCTTTGCAAACAGCCAGTCAAGCAGGTGGCTCAGCAAATTTTCATAGGTGACTTTTTATAAACCTGTTTTACTTTGCATTTACGACAGGCTGGCAGTGTGCTTGGAGCAGTCAGTTGCTGCCAGATAATTGAAAGCCAGTAGCAGCTTGCAGTCAAGAAGGCAAAGGGGAACCTGAAGAACTACTGACCCTTTCACCAGTGGATTTTGGAGAAGAAAAACAAAGGTAAGATTTTTCCATCTACTCAGTTTCTCTGCAAATCATCATATTGCAATATAAGTTTGAGCCATGGTTTGATTAAATTGTGGAATCTTCAAGTAAGTCTGCTGAGGGAACTCTCATGTGGTTAGTTACTAGGAAGAGTAATTCCTACCTGAGTAAATAGATTCCTACTTACATCTCCCAGCTTTTTTTAAACATAGACTTTCTTCTGAAGACTGAAAATTGAAGTGACACCTACATTTTCTTTCTTTTGTTTTACCTAAATATTGCAATGTTTAAAATAAAGCTTTCATTTGTAGTACAATTGTGAATTCCACGCTCCCCCACCCCCCCAAATTTGGACTATATTTCCACAAATCACTGAGATGCACACATATTTCTTCTTAATATATGGTGACAGTGTGGTTTATTTTGCTTCCAAACTATTTACAGCTGCTCCAGGTCTTTCTTTTAATCACACAGAAATGTATTTGTTTGAAATGAAAACAAAGGTGTACCAGTAGATTTAAGAGTTGCATTTCTCATCTGATAATTTAGATACTAGATTTTAGATTAGATGGATATTTGATAAATTACACTCTAATTCATTCTTGGACATGAATTTAAACTGAATTTTCTCATTAAGAAGAAGTGACAAAATTGAAGTATGCCCATCATAAAACCATACTGAAGTAATTATAAAAGTCAATGCACTGTCCTGCAGAATGGTTAGACTGTATGGACCCAGAGAGGTCACTGGGGTTCCTTGTGAATGCAGGAGTCAGTGTGGGATGGAGGGCTAGGGCATAAGTATCTGTTTGCTTTACCTAGGAAATAGATTAGAAATATTCCTGGGAGGGTTTTCAGGCTCTACCCAGATGAATGTGTTCCATCCCGGATAAAACTGATAACACACAGATGTTGTTTATTTGTAGAAACCCATTTCTTAGATTTTAGAACTATCAAGGGTATATTGAGGAAAAAAGATTTTCCAGTGTGGTGGAGCCTACTGTTGTTAATGAAGCATCTGACCCCTTCCATAAGCTGCAGACCCAAAAAGTGACTCACAGGCAGTCTATCGTGGCTAGAACCATGCAGAATTGCTTTATTTGTAGGGCCAAGAGATTCTGGGAAAAAGTATCTCTGGAAACTACTCAGTAGCCAGAAAAAAAAAATACAACATCTAAGAAAACTTCCAACAGCTGATGGCTTAGATCTTCAGCTGCTGTCATTAAGTGGCCCTTATAATCCCTGGGACAATTTTTGTAGGTCATAACCAAAGCCCATTCAGACCAACATCCTGTCTCCAACAGCAATCACAAGTCACTGTCTAACGACAGATGTGAGAACAGGGGGAAAAGAAGATATTGTACTAAAATGCATTCTCACCCTTGAGTAATTTTCAAATAAAATGAAACTAATTTTCCTAAGATCAATACCAGTGAGTTGTTGTGTTCAGTTTGGTTTTGTTTTGGTTTTGTTCGGTAATATTTATCAATTTCTTATCCATGGGTTTTACTTTATTAAAAAAAATACTAGGCTTTGCAGCTGAGCTGATTCAGCTTATGCGCTGGTGAGTGCTGCTTCATTCACACCTGATGTCACTTGTCTCCTTTCCCAAGGAGCCACCAGGATCAGTTCCCAGCTCTCCTGCAGGCTGCCTCTGTGCCCTCCTGGGCACTGACCTTATCTACATAACTAAGTGTTGAAAGTGCTGGCAATTTAATCTCCTTATGCTTAATTTCCACATTCTTAACAATAGTTAACTTCCCCCAGCCTCTGCTTATCTTGTATATGTAGACAGAATGGCTTGTCTGGCTTAGGGTCTCCTTTTTTTCTTAGTATCGGTAGTCCCCCATATCCAGAACAAGTGCAAATAAACTTTGAGGCTGACCTTAAAATTGTGTCGCTTAAGAAATAAAAAAAATAAAATAAAAAAAAATTTAAAAAGCCTGTCATCCTTCTGTTCTGTGTCTGATTTTGGACTTGCAATAGTTGAGACTCTCACATAGGACAAGAAAATGGAGAAAAAAAAAAGGCTTGAAGAGTAATACTAAAAATCCGTAATTAAAAAAAAAATTCCTATTTTTAACTTTGTTTTCTCTGTCTTTACACTGTGCCCAACACAACAGGGAACTAATACTGAGTATTACATTTATTCTTATATTGTCAACAGCTGTTGGTCTCAGGAGCACTATGTTTCTGAGGAAAAGAAACTGGAAGAAAAAAGAGCACTTGTGTGTCCACAAGTAATTGTCTCCTCGGTCTAGTTGTATTCTTGATCATTTTACCTGCAAGAGGTGATCTCATAGCCCACACTACAAAATTTTGTAACATTTGCTTTGTGAGTATTTCAGATGAAGCCACACTAAAATTGTCATCACAGTGGTATGTCACTGTATTATCAGCATCAGAGTAAAGAAATTGGGTATACGGTCTAAGCACATTCTTCAATATAAGCACTTCTTTAAGTGTTCCTTTCAGTCAAAAAACACTACAGCTTTAAGCATGAATTGTGATCTAGTCAGAGATCTCCCACTGACTTCAACAGAATAAATCTTTTTTCAGGTCAAATGGTGCTTCTCTGAATTCAGATCCACTGATATGATTTTCCATCATTTTATCTTTCCTTCAACAGTTAAAAATATAAGGTTGAAATATAAGTGACACCTTAAGGTGTCACTTATTCACCTTCCACTGAAACCATTTCCCGCAGACAACTGTTTGTTCTGTCCTTACAGATCCCAATAAGGAGTAACGTGCAGTGTCCCTTGATTATTTGATATATTGAAAATACACTGCTAAGCAAAGCATATGTTTTGCTGGAAAACACTCTTGATTTGCTAATTTAATCTCGGTTAGATCTGCTTAATAAAGAAATTGTTTATGGAAGCTTTCATGATAATGATTCCAGGCCTGCTAAACTCATTAAGCAGTCATGCTTTATTTCTACCTAATGCACTTTTTTCCCCATCTCAAAGCTGCAGCCTTTTAATGTCCTAGAAAGTGTTGATTTAAAACAAGCATGGATTACTCTGCAATGTACCTTTTTAAGCATGTAGCTTGATGAACTGGAGTTTTTCCAGTTTTTCTTTCAAATATACTCTTCTTCCACCAAGGCTCTTAGCAAAACAGCACACTTAACAACCTTCACAGTGCGGCAGGATGGAAATGCAGCAAGGAAGAAGCCCTCCGCTCATGAGTGCAATGTTCAGAGGCTCCACACCACCACCTGGGATGCCTGTGGCTCCCCCCTCCCATGGCAGGGACACCCTCATGCATCTTGCCCACCCTGCAGGGACACCGGGCTCCGCTACAGCTTTCCACAGGGGATGCTAATGAAAATGTCTTGAAAAAAAACTTGAAAATGGAAAAAAGAAGGTCTTTTTAAAATTTTATCACTAATGGTGATGTTTCATTCTGCACAGTTCAATCATCTAGCTTAGCTTCATGGAGCATCAAGTTTTTTCACTGCATTTGAAGCCTTCCCCCAGCTAAATGTAGAAGGGAAAAACATTGAGAAATAACCAACTTCCAAAACTATGCGACAAATGCAGCTGTAGTCATGAATTATGTTTGTTGGCATTCCCTGAACATATTGCAGATCATTTACAGGTCTCAGCAAAATACCTACAGAGTGCCAGGCGCAGGGAGTGAATTAGTGTGCTTCATGCTGGTAAAGCTGTTTCCTTGAAACAAAATAAAAAGTTTAGGAACTGTATGAACTTTCCAAATGGCATTTTCTCCTTATCTGGATAAGAAGCAGTAACCAATTAATTATTTGTGATTAGTTACTCTTAGCTTTTTATAATTTATTTCAATTTCACTGTCATTGAGCAATCTTTATATGTATTTTAGGTCTGTTATCCAGATTGCTGTCCTTAAGCTGCTTACCACAGTCCCTGCATGCCATCTGATTTTTTTTCCCCTGTAATTTGCATGAGATATGTCTGTAATCTGGCAGGATGTACTCTGTCCAACAGCCAGGCATGTTGCAAAACTCTCTTATTGTTTTTGTCTAGCTTAGCAAAATTATTCGAGGAATTTCCAGTGCCTTACATGTTAAATGGCTATCTAGGTATCTGCTGGAGAGCAGTAAATTTCCCCAGCTGATTCTAAAGAGTATGGATTCTACTTTATTTGTAATAAAATAGTTATTTCTGCTCACGTAAAAGAATTCTTCAGAGCAACTGGAATAATAATGTGACATGCAGCTACAGGCCAAGCAGCCAGCCAACCAGAGTATGATCCTTTATCATAGTTTTGCATTGTTCTGCTAACTGCATCATGCCAAAAAATAATAATAATAAAGAGAAACCCTTTGTTCCCTTTCACTAACCTAGAAGGTCACAAAACAGACAGTTCCTTCTTGATTACACTAAATAAATAAAAGTCTGATTCACAGAGGGGAAACAATCATCTGCCAACTGCCAAACCCTATAAAGGGTAAATCTGCTTTTACTTTGTGAGCCAGATTGATGAGTCACCGAGGCTGTGACTAATACCAGCAAGAATTAAAATGTACCCAATAATATAACCTCCCTTTGTACTGCAGAAGGGTTACTCAATAGCAGACCCCAGGCCAACAGGTGCTGCTGGGGAGCAGGGACCACCTCAGCATCTGTTCTTCAGAGCCACAAGTCTTCTCTGTCGCAGCTACTGACATACATTTACTGTATTCACAGGCCTAAACTCAGTGTGGGAGTTGAATAATTAAGTTCTTCTTTTGGGAAGTCAGCCACAATGGAAATAAACACCCCCCTCTCCTCCCTTTCCCCTCTGCTCTGGGTGAGCTGCCTTCAGAACATGCCGTAACCAGAGGTTCCTCCTGGAGCCCTGGTGACGTGCGCTTGGACGGCAGGAGGAGGCTTTCCAACAGAAAAACCTGAGGAGGCTGGTTCAGAGAATCCCACGAGGGGCGTTGAGTTAAAGATTAATGTTTGAATATGGGTCTTCTATGGGTACACTCCAAGAGGCTCTTGGAAGCTGGATGAAATGAAATGGTTACTTGGTATTTTGAAAATTAGGTAAGAAAAATGTGTTGCAAAAAAAAACCTCCCAAAAAGCTGAATAGCTTCAACCTGTTTCAGACTGAAACAGTCACAATCGCTACTTAAAACTAGTTAGGGAAGGTACTTCTGTGTTCTCTGCTGCACTGTAATTGAATGCCGCAACCTTTGGAGAGTAAGGCTAGCAGTGCCTGATAACTGGAAATGTTATGCTATTTCTTTCTTAATTTTGTTTGGTTGTATTTGAATTGCTATAAATTATGCATCATTCTGATCAGTTCAAATATTTTAAATTAATTTCATTTTTATTACTGTTTTAAAAAGGAATGTTAAGGATAGCATTTTTTCCACTAAATTTTGTAATTCAGCCTTTCAACTTTAAAAGTATTATTTGCTCAGCTCCATACATTTCCCAGGTTTACTTTGATTGACCATTCTAGAGAACCTATTGTTTATTAAAACTACTTTGTATTTTTCAAAATGTTTTGGTCTGTAGTGGAATGGAAAACAATTGGGTTACAAAGCAGATCATTCCACTTTTTTATTAGAATTGCAGCTTTTCACAGTAACTTTTGTTGCAACAATGACAATTGGATACATAAGGAAATATAAAGAAAAATGCAGAGAAGCACAGTAAGATATTTTGTCTATACAGTCACAAAAAGTTAAAGTGCAGATACTAAACCCACCTGTCTTCCTACCATTAGTTTGGATATAAATACCTACTCTTTTTTTTCCTGGTGATTCCATCAGAACAAATTAGTGTGTGTGTCCCTTGGGAGAGCAGGGTTATAAACTGCAGTCATATCGCTGCCTATGAAACCTCTGAATAATACATGCAATTTGTGACTCATATGCCAAGAATCCCGATTCAGTATGTCTGTCAGCAGTACTAAATGTTCTAATTTAATTTTTTTTTAAATAAATTAATGAAATGCTACTAATCAGTCATTTAACAGTTCTAAAATTATAAAAAATAACAAAAGCACATATATATGCATGTATAAACTTGTACAAATGGGGGAGAGAAGTCAGTGAACTGGGACTGAGTCTCTGTTTGGAACTCCTTGTCTGACCTTGAACAAGTAGCTAATTTTTTCACATCTCAATTTTCCAGTTACAATAAGCTCATAATAATTTCCCACCTCGGAGAAGTGATGTGATGACAAACCCAGAGTTATTTGAGAGGTTTACATATACAATAGTGAAGGGAGTCATAAAAATAACTAGACAAATAAAAAAATGATTGACTGACTGCAATAAAATAATGCTAGTTAAATTCATTTCAAATTTCATCTTCTTGGCTGTATATGGAGACCTATGGCACAGGAGATAAACTATGGGTTTACTGCTGAGGAGCTGACCTGAAGAGAAATAACTGAACTCTTCTTCTGGCTTCCATTAATTTGTTGTTCTTTCTTTCTAGATCTCAGTCTTTTGGACTCAATTTTTCCACTTCTCTTCTGAAAGGTCAGAATTATTTCTACCCCCCTGGCCTCCTCCCCACCCCCATTGAATGTCTGGAGACACATTTGGGCTCAGGCTACTCAGGAGAGCTCATTAGAGAGCAGGCTGGAGCATGACACAGCTGTGAGCCTTTGAAGGAGTGAGGCTGTGCCCCAAACTCAGTCAATAGAAATGGCTCCAGGAGAGACAGAGAGACTGAGGGCATGGTGGAGGGATATGTTTGTAGAGGCAGGATGACAAACACGTAGAGGAATCTGCCTTGTATTTTAAAAAGACCTAGGAGTGTGAAGAGACAGAACCCAAAAATGCCAGTAACAGAGAAGGTTGTGCCCAATCTTACAAGTTCCTGTGAATGGTGACATATTTCTATGTTATCCAGAGTAAGGAATAAAGTATAGTTTTTAGACATTCTGGAGCTCCTATTTGTTTCAGCTATTGTAAACCTCTAAAGAGGTACATCTTAAGCCCAGAAAATGCACAAGCTGGAGGGCGTTGAGCCATATGCATGAATTTGGCATCTGATTACTACTGGGTTTCTGTGGCTGACAGGCCCCCAGCTTCTCCCAAGAAGCAGCAAATAGAATACATTGCACTTATCCAGCATCCAAATGAAACGAGCAGGAGAGCACTGTGGATCAAGGCAGGCTGAAGAGTGAATTTAGTTCATGAGGTCCAAAGACAATCAGCCTCATGGTTAATAACTGGGACGTGGCAATCCCAGGCACAAACACAGGTTGGGTGGAGAATGGCTGGAGAGCAGCCCTGAGGAGAAGGACTTGGGAGTGCTCATGGATGAGAAGCTCAACATGAGCTGGTAGTGCATGCTAGCAGCCCAGAAAGCCAACTGAATCCTGGGCTGTATCAAAAGAAGCGTGGTCAGTAGGTCATGGGAGGTGATTCTCTACCTCTACTCTGTGCTAATGAGACCCCATGTGGAGTATTATGTCTCAGAGGCGTATGTTGAGCTCTGGAGTCCTCAACATAGAAAGGACATGGACCATTGGAACGGGTCCAGCAGAGGGCCACAAAGATGATCAGAGGGCTGGAGCTCCTCTCCTGTGAAGACAGGCTGAGGGAACTGGGGTTGTTCAGCCTGGAGAAGAGAAGGCTCTGGGGAGACCTTATAGCAGCCTTCCAGGATCTGAAGGGAGCCTACAGGAGAGCAGGAGGGGGTCTCTTTGTCAGGAAGTGTAGTGACGGGACAAGAGGTAGTGGTTTTAAATTGGAAGAGGGGAAATTTAGATTGGATATTAGGAAGAAATTCTTTACTGTGAGGGTAGTGAGGCATTGGAACAAAGAAATTGTGGATACCATGTCCCTGGAAGTGTTCAAGGCCAGGCTGGATGGGGCTTTGAGCAACCTGGTTTAGTGGGAGGTGTCCCTGCCTGTAACAGGGGGGTGGGAAATGGATGATCTTTAAGGTCCTTTCCAACTGACCATTCTTGGATTCTGTGGTTAATACAAGCAGCCTAATGGTTCCTTTCCAGCACTCTAGCAGATATAGATGCATTAAAAAGCAAAAACAAACAACCAAAATCTCCCCCTGCTTGTCGCCCCAAAAATGGCAAGTTGTAATTCTGCCAAACAAAATTTAGTTGGAATGCAACCTTCTTTCTGCAGAACCGTAAATTAAGCCTCTGAGAAGGAGATGTAGCAAGGCCCCAGAAGCCTTAATAAAACAGATTAGACAGAGAGGAGAGTTTGGAGTAATATTCACAACAGAAGTGGTAAGGGTATAAAATCTACTGCTAGCTGTGAAATGATCGCTTGATGGTGCATGGTCTTCCCCGAGCCAAGAGAGGTTGCAAAGGTGACAAGCTTTTGTGTTCTTCAAGCTTTATGCAGTGCTGGTGTAGAGATTCTGAGAACTACCTTCAAGACGTGCTCTTTGAGAGAGGGCAGGGTGCACAGCGGCAGCAACAGCGCTGCTATTGTGGATATAACAGCCTATGTCAATGAGGTGCTGCCTTAGCACCATGTCATTACCTCTCACAAAGTTACCACTACTTTCTGGCCTCACTTAGGAGAAGGATAAAGCAAGCATAAAGCCTTGAAGTTTCTTGCTCTTGGTGCTTTCGTTTCTCACTTGCCTTTGAGCAGTTTGTGGAGACAAGCTGCTTCCTTTGAGATGCTTGGCAAATGGAAATAGGACAGAAAGGGAAAAATACAGTATGGCATACTGGCTTCCTGGCTTGAGCAAATGAAATGGAAACAGGGTAACATTAGATTCCTGAAAATGCTCTTAATCACAAAACCGCAACATTGTGATGGAGTTGAAAAGAAGGGTAGCAAAATAAAGGGTTGTCACATCTTAGTTGCAGCAAGAGGGAAAAGCGGTATGTTCTTAAGGTGTTCTTAAAAAAAAATAATAAAATGTTTTCTCAGAAAAGTGGGCTTATACACATGCAGCAAAGAACCTAGAGATCAGCATGATGCCAAACTAGATAAATACTGATTTATGCAACCATCACATGTGATTAATTTTTTTGTACTGCAACAGTAGTAGGATGAGAGTGAAAGCACATTTGGAGTAAGAATACAGCTGTAGATAAAGGCAAAGACAGTGGAAAAGAATACGAAGAATTCAAAGGAAAGCTTATGTCTGAGAAAACAGGAAATATATCTCAAGGGTTCATTTGAAAGGACGCTGCCAAAGAATTAACGCTGAAAATGCAAAGGAGAGAACTGACCACACCAGAAAAAAAGCAGCAGAGATTTGTGCTAGAGTCCAATACTGTTGGATTATATGGCAGGAAAAAAGAATTATTAATAAAGTTCATATTAGTGCCTGGCACAAGGAGGAAGCAGTGACACAGAAAGAAAACGGAAATCATAAAGCAAACAGAAGGAATAGCAACAGTAGATATTAAGTACAACCAATTTGCCTTGAGCAATGCACAAGAGAAGAAGAGAAAGTGCAGCTAATTAAATTCAATTTAGACTAATATAATGACAGTGTCAATTACTAATAGAATAAGATAATGTTATGTATTACTGTTGCTATTACTATTTATTATTGGGCTGACTCCTGCCAAGTGATTTTTTTTACTGGATATTGGTTTTCTGCAGATCTCATCCTTCATATAATTTTCACGGGTGTATGTCCACCTACAGATTATAGTGGCATAGAAAAACCAGCTGATTTACTTATCCAACAATATTTTTTTTTACTATCTGATGGCATCAATCACTTGTCTCATCTTCGGAGCAATATAATTTATTGGCCCAAATGCTGCATGTGCAAAACATTATAGAAACCATCAGAAGACCATACATGTAAATTATGCTCTGCAAGATAAAGAAACACCTTTTGGCTGAATAAAGTGCTCAGTTTTAACAGCATCATGCCAATCTTGAAGATGAATGTACAGTGTATACTGTCTGTTACTTGTACTCAGCCTCTGCCCACTATAAACCTTCCTTGCCAAAATAAGGGAAGTAATCTAGAATGCCTGATGAACAAGAATCATGCTTCAATAATTTTGTTTCATTTGTGTAAGCCACTCATACATGTCTGTGTGACTGTTTCCAAATAATGGAGGATGTGAGTCTAGAAAAATTATGAATTTACCAACTCTTCAGCATAAGGAATAAAGGCTTCTGTGTTTTAGCTGAAAAAGCCATGGGTTTATTTGCTGATGCTGACCAAGATAAGATTCATGCAGGCCTGTCTGAAAGTGTTCTCTTTGCAGAGGAGAAAGACAAATCACTGGAGATGGATTGTATATGAAATGCCAGAGCCTTCACCCTGTTATGAAGAGTATGCTGAGGAATGAGCCTTGTCACAAGTACTTTACAGAAATCCCGCCCAGCTGAAAAATGACACCGACGGTCTTTTGCCACTTTGAAGAACTTTGTTCTTTGCGTGTTTTATTTCAATAAGCTTTAAATGGTAAAAAGCCTGTAAACTGACAGCCTGAGGCATATGATCCTGTCCCCATCCCTGCATATTATGTGGGGAAGAGCAGAATGGGGTGCTGATCAAAAGGAGGCAACAAGGACAGTGGAAGAAAGTACTCTGACAGGAAAGGACACTGCAGTGTGGGAATCCCAGCAACAGTTTTTCTTCTTTCCCTTCATCCTGAAGTTATTATTTGAATTTTTTGGTGGGGGGAGACTTTTTCCCAGTCTCACCATGTCCTTGCCCAAGTCAGTTCTGTTTCAGAACAGCAGAGACTCAAACCTTGATGAATATGCATATAAAAGGAAACTGCAACAGCTGAGACTTTTATTCAAGGACAAGAAATAAACCAGGCCATCTGAACTCAACTGCTTTGCCGTTTGTTGTAAAAGTCAAGCCCAAGTGTTTTTCCTACTAGTCCAGCTGGCAGCCTTCACTAACTATTCCTACACCTTGACCCAGCTGGTGAGCCTGAGTCAGCGACCCAACGAGCCGGAACGTAAGCCACCGGGATGTGATGAGCTCCTACCAGAGTGCACTCATAGCCAGGACTGAACTCAAACCAGGCAGAAAAGCAAAGCTGTTCACCTAACATCATCTTCTCATTTCATCTAGTTTAAACATCCCTGTGGGAAAAGCTCAACCTGTGAGCCCAGCAGAATGCCTTAACCACGGTGCACTGGAGAAGCCCTATTTATGTAGTAACTGAAAAATACACACAGGTATTAGAAAAATCAGAATCCTTCATGCGTATATTAAGCATGATGGTGGGTGGGGAACTGAAAAAGAACTGAAAAAGGAAGAATGGCTCTATTCTCCTAACCAGTGCCTGGGTTAAAAGTCAGCAGCTGGCAGTGGGATTTGCGAGGGCCAAATCTTCCAGTAGCAGGTTTGCATCACGAGCTGTCCCTTTCTGCTCTCTGGCAAGTGATAGGACAATCAGTAAGAAAATTCCTTCCAACCCTTTCTCAGCCATCAGAAAATGAGCTCAGAGCTGGTGACGTGCATTCCCTGTACTCATCTCTGGCCATGGTTACTTGGCAAATTGGGTATTAGTCAGATCAAATCCTCAGCAAGAACCAGCTGCTACAGTTTCACTGCTGCCACTTGCACCAGCTCAGGATATAGCACTCATTTGCAAGGTACCAGTATGTCCAGAATTTATAATTATCACCCCAGAAAGAATTATATATATAAATTTATAATTTATAATTATCACCCCAGAAAGAATTCCTATAGAGTTATAAGAGTCACATTAGATGATGGAAATTAATCTTAAGAGCCAGGTGTTAATACATATTTTTTAGGGAGAAATGCATTATTTTTCCCCAGGTGCCATAGCATACTATGCCCTCTACTAGATTGCAATGCATGTATTCAAATTATAGTGTAGTTCCTGGCAGAGAAAAACAATTAAAAGGGAAAAGTAGTAATGTCAGTATCAGAGGACAGATCTAATTGCAAGTCCAAGGAAAATTTTTAAGAGCTGAAACATCCTAGCAGATAGTGGTAGACATCCTGCATTCTTTGGAAACTACTCAGTTTGATTTATTTCCGTTTTTCTTTTCCCCACTGGTCAAATTTTCCTTGATTAATTCATTTTCATCTTCCTGACCTTTCTCGGCCCTACACAGTAATTCATTCTGTCAGCACTAATGTGCGTTGTTAAACACACATAATGCTGTATCTCATCTGCGAAAACAATCACAAGAAAAGACTATCACATTACTTTTCAGTCTTTTTGAGTTGCTTTCATTTGGCAGAGAAACAGGATTACTTTTTCATATTATTTCCTTGCACTCTAAAATACACAAAAATACAGGTGTTGGTTTTCCCTGTTCTCTCTCTTATTTTCCGTTCCTCCAACCCTCCCTATCTCACAAGAATGAATGATACTAGGGTCTTATTTTTTGCATTCTGCACATCCTTAATCCCTTCCCCAACTTATGCCAACCACATTGTAGTTGCACTGCAAGCCCCGCATCTGTTTCCTAGGTGGGCTTTCCAGGAGCTCATACACACAGAGTATTTATACTGCCCCATAGGGTCCACAGGCTGTGAACATCTTTCATTTTCTGATGCTTCTGTCCTTGGCAGTCTCAACTCTCAGCCCTGTCTCAGCAGAAAAGCTCTGGCATGTCAGAAAGGCATCTCACACATTTATTTGCCTCAGTAGCATCATCACCTTCCTCAGTCCATCTCGGATAGGGGTACACGGCCCTGCTGGTTGAGACTTGGCTTAAATAGAAGGAAGCTTACTTAGTCCTCCCACATCCAGATCCCATAGTAGGTCACAAGCATCCCTGGGAAGTCTTTCCGCTTCCTGAAGTCAGGCCTCTTCCTTCTTCAGGGCATGGCTTACAGTGCTCTGGGCATCTTGGGTTCCTGTCAGCCCCTTCAGCTCACTTTGATCAGGACAAAAGACCTTAACACCTCCTGAGTGAGCCTTCCCTGAGCACAGTGTGGTACCTTCCTGGCTGAATACTACCAACACCTGAGCAAAGCACGAGGGTCCTACTCCCAAACACATCTTCCACCCAAGGTCCACCTTGGGTATGCTGGATGGAGATGGGGAGGCCAAAGGGGCTGCCCCTGGCCTAAGCGGGGCTATAGATCCTGGTCACACCAGAGGAGGTACTATGTTTCTACTTTTCTCCCACAGGGAATTGGTTTTTTGAGTAATAATAATTTTCTAAACCTGTGAAAGGGCAAACCCTGCAACATTTTCATGTTCCCATTTTTCATTAAATCTCCTTTTCTTTCTGACCACACCCCAAATGGAGATAAGGATATTAACAAATAATTTTTTTAACCGAAATGCAATTTCTCCTCTTGTCGAAATGAAAAATAATCTGTGTAACTTCAGGGGTTTTGAGGCCTTTCTATCAGAAAAGGTCCTTTTCTTGCATTAGCTAATTCAAGAGAGCCTTTAAATAGTCCTCCAGAGACTCCAGTTCCTTTTTATTAGAGTTCATCTGTCTTTTATGGCTTTGCTCTCATGAAAGATTAATAGCTGCAAAGGTCAAGGGACATTGTGATCATTTAATTTGACCTGCATAGCATAGGCCATCAAATTTTACCCGGTAATTTTTGCACCGAATCCCATAAATTGTGGACAAAAGATCATATATCTTTTAGCAAAAAAAAATGTTTTCTTGATTTAAAGGCAACAAATCATGAGAAGCCTGCGCCAGGAATTTGTTCCACAGTTTATTTCTCCTGACTTTTGTGCATTTTCACTAGGGCTGATTAGGATTTTTTCAATGAGATATTTTGCACTGAAGAAATGTGGGTATTATCAAAGGAGTGTAGTCCTTGAGCTGTATCTTACTGTTTTACTGCCAGAAAAGAAAAAAAAAATAAATAAAAGTAACGGAAAGTAACATATCCCTCAAAGCATTTGATGCTTTGTTCTGGTTGTTTTGTGGATATTGCTTTTTTCCTGATTATCAGGACAACTGAGGAACTGGCTTCTGAATCTTAAATGTGTAAAGCTAGTGCCTCTGATGATGCCTCAGCCAGACCAGACTCACTGAGCTGGGAATCCCATCCTCATCATGTACATGAGTCCAAATACTAGCACAAACCTTAACCTCTATCAGGCCTGTGGTCCTACTTAAAATTGCCATAAAGCCCATTTATTTCAACATACAGCTTTGGCTCCAGCATCCACTCCTTTCAAGTAAACCACCCAAAATAAATTAATCCAGCAGAAGGTTATAGGCTCATAGAGGCAATCTGTT
Source organism: Pedionomus torquatus (assembly GCA_013398155.1). NCBI lineage: Eukaryota > Metazoa > Chordata > Aves > Charadriiformes > Pedionomidae > Pedionomus > Pedionomus torquatus. The sequence goes on from VZRU01010451.1 coordinate 605,733, forward strand.
AATTTTCTGGAGAAGTGTTTGATATCCGTCTGTTGACAGATAGATGGCGAGCCAGAGAGGCCCTGGTGATGTACGGTCCCAGCTACACAGATTAGTTTGACCTAGCTAAACAGTGCAACGTACAGACATTGAAGTGATGATAGCAGAGTTGCAGTTTTGGATTCCTTCACATCCTTTCTCAACATATTATCTTTCTCATGGATTGAAATTTAGGTACAGTAGCATGAATTTATCAGGCTGGCTCTGACATGAATTTCTAATGACTGATTTCTTCCCTGCCTATAGCATAAGCCATAATCTTCTAGATAGATCAGGCTGAAAGTACTCAAAGGAACTCCTTCCAGCAGACAATTCATTTTCTATAAGCTGATGTGTTTCAAAAAATGATGAGTTTTGTATTGATTAATTCTTAAAAAAAAAAGGAAAACATTTGGATGAACCAATTTTACCCTTTCAAAATATAATATTTGGTTTGCATATTTTGAAAACTTTTCATTTTGTAAATATTTTTTTATACTTAGACAAAAAAAAAAAAAAAAAAAAAAAAAAAAAAAAAAAGGTTGTTCAAAACAGTATGCCAAGAAGCTTTGATCCAAAAAATTTTGCCAAGTGAAAGGTCCTCCGCTTGGGCCACAACAACCTCATGCATCACTACAGGCTTGGGGCAGTGTGGCTGGAAAGCAGCCTGGTAGAAAAGGACCTGGGGGTTCTAATTGACAAGCAGCTGAATATGAGCCAGCAGTGTGCCCAGGTGGCCAAGAAAGCCAGAGGCATCCTGGCTTGTGTAAGAAATAGTGTGACCAGCAGAAGTAGAGAGGGGATTGTCCTCCTGTGCTCCGCACTGGTGAGGACACACTTTGAGTGTCGTGTCCAGTTCTGGGCACCTCAATACAAGAGAGAAATCAAAGTGCTGGAGCGAGTGCAGAGGAGGGCAACAAAGCTGGTGAAGGGCCTGGAGAATAAATCTTATGAAGAGGAGTTGAAGGAACTGGAACTGTTTTCATTGAGGAAGAGGAGACTGAGGGGAGATCTCATCACTCTCTACAACTACTTGAAAGGACATTGTAGAAAGGTTGGTGCTGGTCTCTTCTCACAGGTAATTAGCAATAGAACAAGAGGAAATGACTTCAAGCTGAAACAGGGTAGGCTTAGACTGGACAATAGGAAAAAATTCTTCACAGAGAGTGGTCAGGCAGTGGAATAAGCTGCCTAGGGAGGTGGTTGAGTCATTCCCTGAATGTGTTAAAGAGTCGTTTAGATGTGGTGTTGGGGGATATGCTGTAGGGGAGAACTGTGTAGAGTGGGGTTGATGGTTGGACTCCATGATCCCAAGGGTCTTTTCCAATCTGAAAAATTCTATGATTCTGTTATTTTTTTTGCAGAAAAAATTAAGAATTTTTAATTTAAGCAGCAATGTAAAATTTCCCAATATGAGTATCTTCTGAGAAACATAATTTCTGACTTCCTTACGACTATACTTATCTATTGGTAACAGAAATTTGGATGGCATAAATCTCAAACTCCACCACATCCATTTTATGGTAGAGGACAATGAAAGAAACTTCTTCAGATTCTTGCTCAGAGGCAGGCAGGACATCTCAAGGCAACTCTTCACTTCTCTCCTTTGCACAAGGATCTCAGGGCAAGCGTAGTCCTAATCTTGCCATCTCTGCTCAGTGGCTAACAGAGGGAGGATGAGCTCAGGTCCAAGTGCCTGTGATAGCAAAAGATGCAACAGCAGAATGAGATGCAGAACCTTTGAATCAAGGAACACAGGCTCAAAATTTAAAAAAAAAAAATATTTTTTAAAAATACCAACACACATAAATTTTAAGCAATGTGGGTTTTCAGCTTCATGCAATATTTACTTTTCATCTTTCTGTGGTAGGAAAACCTCAAAAACCTGAAGATTCTGCAGAGTGCTGTGAAAACATGATAAGTGCAAGTACTATGCCAAAAGCATCCACAGTTTAAACACACAGAGAGCAAGCAGATTACAAATGATGACAGTGAGACTGTAAGAGTGCTCACCATTAAACCAATAAATACATTGTGGTTACAGCTACAAACCGTAAGGGACTTGTTTGTCCTTTCAGTTACATGGGTCTCTCTCAAATGACTTTGAATGGGCACGTTCTTATATGACGCACGTATGAGTAACAAGAAAACTATGTTCATTGTTTTTTAGGCTGGAAGATAGGAGGTGATTTTTGCGGATGTCAAGCAATGATGATCACAACTAAACACTGGAATAAATTCTCTGATATGCTGAAAAATATTAGGATATACCTCTTATTCAGCAAGGGGCTTTCCTTTCTGTAACTGAGACTCTTAATAACTATTATACCGGGCATGTCATTCTCACAGAGTCTATTGTTAAATTTGAATAGTAGCTACAAATTTAAACATTTTCAAGAACTTCCTGTTTTTTGGCAGTTCAATTTTTTTCCTTTTGTAAAATGAGTTCTGTGCATTTTTTTATGGTCCTCATTGTCTCGACTTTTAACATCTTATTTGAAAGCAGTAAATGGTTAGAGTTCATGCCCCATTCTAAAAAGCTGGAGTTCACATATGCATGCTGTGGGACCTTGAATCTGTGATGTTCTGCTGACAGCAAAGCCCTGTTTATTTGCAAATCTGTAATTGAAAAGTCAATGTTTGGCTAACTCGGAGACATACCCCTTCTAGTTCTCAAAGTATCAGTTGGCAGGCTACTTCACTCCAGAAACACCATTTTGAAGTACAGTGCCTCTGCACAGGGCACTGAAGCTGGTTTAGTGATGGTCCTCACATTGTGGTAAGACTCCAACATCTTCTCTGAACATCACAGCTTCCAGATGTGTGGTGTTTGCGCAAATGCTGCCAAAGAAGCCCTGGCACAGACCTGCTGGGCACAGCCAGAGCAAGGACATGGCAACAAAGCCTGCTACTGCCACCTCTCTCATTTATGCAGTTTGACTCTGGGGACTTCTCACATCATTTCCTAAAACCTGGCACCCTGGCTTTCTGACCTAATCCACAAACACTTGAAGCTGGGAGGTGAAAGTGCTGTTGAATCATACAGTTTATCCATGGAAATCACTGCTCTAGTCGGTAATGCTGCAATTACAATTGATTTTCACAAAACAAAACTAACCATTTGACTTACATGTCTTACCAGATTATCACAACCATTTAGCTGATAAGTGTTCCTTATTGTGTTCCTAACCTCCAGATCTGTCTTGTGTCAGATACCATCTCTGTAAATGCAATGGCAATGGACTATAATCAAATCATGATTTTCTCAGCCTTTCTTCTACAGTACTTAAGTCATCCATAATGTTTGTACTTGTACTGCTGCATCTTATGGTGGTAAACATCAAGTCTGGCTTAAAGCTCACTGATGCTTCTCTGTGCTGTGACACGGACTGTTTCTATTTAAGATTACCTGCCATCTTCATTGCAGTTGCTTATATGAAGAAATACTATCTAAAAGTTATTTCATTCATTTTAGTTGAGTTTAAACACCTTTTCAGACCTGCAGGACTGCTTGACACTGGGTTGTTAAACACCTACACATATAATAACAAGGGTCTACACAACATTGAATTTGAGAACCTTTGATGAATCACAAAAATAGCATGAAAAATTAACCTCTCTTAAACACAACACGTGTTAGATTTATAATTCACCAGAATAATGATTGAAGCCTTGAATAAAGACATCCATAAGGAGAAAGGTCATGCTTCTCCTTAAGCCTCCATGGAGGCTTACATATCCCCTTACAGTCACCAGTCGCATTTATTTGTGAGGGCCTTGTGTTTTGGTAACATTAGCAAACAGCCTGTGTCAAAGCAGCCTGACATAGCAGCTTTCTGTCTGCCTCACCATGGTCACTCACTTTCAAGTGGCACGGCCACCCTAAACCACCATCTCTCAAATTCCATCTCTGCCCTGAAAAGGAGTAGGCTGCAGCAAGCCTGGACGGGAGCTGCTGGAGCAGGACTTCCTCAGCCTGCCCAGGGAGGGACCCTGGAGATCCCTTCCACTCCCATGCTGTGCTTCTGCTCTCCCTGTATCTAACAACCAGGCAGTTTAGTCAACTGATCTCCATATCTTCAAGTAGGCACTTAATCTGTTTTCCCCTGTTCATAAATTTTCAATCCCTGAGAAAAAAGGTTCTTGACTTAAATGATAAACATTCACATTTTCTGTGACATTTCGGTTTAGGGGTTAGATTTTCTAGAGCTGATAGCAGCAGGAAGATGCTGCTATAGATAATTCATACACACAACATGGAAGGCTCCCCATAACAGGTTAGTTCAGTCCAATACAAAATTACTTTCTTTCTATGTTTTTTTTTTCCCTGAGAAAAACACTAGCCCTTGAAAAATTATGTGCATGTGGTTTTGCCACACATGAGCATAAACATTTTGTTGAAACATATTCCCAGGTACTAAGAGGCCAAACATAACACAAACCAGCAGAAAGACAGATAAATTCAAACAAAAATAGAACTCTAAAAAAATGGTATACACAATTATTTAAACTAATCACCATGTAAATTGCTCACATCTGTAATCAGATGTCTTTCTGGAATATGTGCTTCAACCAAAGGCAAACTGTTGATTCAGTTACAAAATTATGAGATTAAACATTTTGGGTTGTGTTACAGAGGACAGGTAGGGTAATCTGAGGGTCTCTTCTGTACCAAGAAAACATGTGGATACATTTTTTTAAATCTATTGACTCTTTTATTTTCATATTTTGAATTTTTAAACAAAATGGTTCTTATTCAAAACTTTGGGTATCACCATACTTATAAACAAAATTGCACAAGAAATAAATAAAATGAGCCATTTGAATATAACTAAGTAAAACTATAAACTAATGTCTTGTCTGTTTTGATTTTATGAATAGTTGTTTATTTGCTTCATACTGATGGCTCTTAGAATTGGTAATACAGCTAATATTTGTGATATAAAAGTGTTTTTTCTTATCCCCTAATCTTGACACACTTTTTCCTTCACTAACTGACTTTTTCTTGTTTTCGTAGGTGGCAACTTCCCCTTTCCCCTTGATTTCTGCATGTTGCAACTTCACGTAGAAAGGATCCTCTCTCCTTGCTGCAGGAGTCCCAGTACAGAAGTTTTATTTTATTCTCCATCATAGCTTGCCACTGGAAATGTCAATCCAAACTGACTCTTAACAAACTGGAAATGGGCGGATCACTCCCAACTTCTGTCCTTCAATGGTGGCTTTTTTATTTTTAATATTTGCTTATACCTGAGAAGTTCTACCTTCCAGAACTACATAGTTGGTCCAGAAAACTCTGAATTCACTTTGTAGAGAGCTCCCTGCTGCCAGAAAGGTCTGACAACTTGACCTAAAGCCTGAAAATGCCAGGCAGCAAGTAAAAGCATTATTTCATTTTTAAGCCAGTCTGATGCTTTTTGCTGCATAACTCACATTTTTCTAACCCCAGGCATGGACAATACCATACATTGTGCTTTGTTGTGGAGTTCTGATTTAGGACAATTACTGATTTAGCACTGGGCTCTTCTTCTCAGTGTCACTAGTATGAGTGCTCTTTGAGTGGGAGCACACATAGCAGTTCTGCTCTCCAGGGGCAAAAGGTAGATTGAAGCAACGATGAGCAAATGGTAAATTCTTGCCCTTATATGTCCAGGACATTTATGGAGAAGCAAATAGAAAAGCTGAGGCACGTGGCAGGAACAGAGCCCATCCTTGCTTAGAAGACTGAGTGCCACAGCCTGCTGCTCACTCCCCTGTGGAGACCCAGCTGCACATTGTTCCACCTACCGAGGTGGCTGCATCTGGGGGATTGAAACAGCCCCCTGTCACCCCTTCCAGGACAAGGCCAGCAGAAGCAGGCAGCTGCCAGCATCCTGCCCCTGCTGCTGTTCCACAGCTGCTTGCTGGTCACCAGCACAGTGGGGCAGCCATAGAAACAGCCCCTGGAATCCTGCTTCCCGGAGGTGATCACCAGGCAGAGGCAGGGGCATATTTGCCCAGCTGATAATTGCCTGCACTTATAAACAAGGCACATATCCATTAGGCTGCTCATGGCAGTGAGACACTTCCTATTCCACCCTTCACTGAGCGGAGATTTTTATTTTCATATCTGTTGCTAATTGGACAGCAATACAGGAAATAAATACCAGCTTGTGGCTCAAGCTATGCAAGCCCTCCTCAATACGCAACAGGAGCCCTCAGCATCTAACCATCTAACACTCCTCCAGCAGTCACGACAGCCTCTTAGTCGTAATGACTAATGGTATCTTTGACCATAGGATTATTTTTTTTCTAATGCATCTAAGCTGTTTATCCCGGGCTAAAACTACTCTGGATCTGATGAGTGCTACAGTCCGGCTACACGCTGTTAATCCCCCAAAGGGAAGCATCTCCACGAGTGTTTAAGATTATTCCTCTCACTAACATCTAACACCAGTGACTGAGGTGGTTTTAGGGAGCTTTACAATTCTCTCCCCCCGGGATACAGCAGGGACAGCCTGTGCAGGATGAATCAATGCCATACGTCAAGCAGTGTTTGTATATGTTTCAGTGTATCCAGGCAAAGTCTTTCAACTTTCCATCCTAGAGCCCGAGCAGTACTTTCCTGAATGTCAGCCAGGAAAATTTTGTAGATTTGGCAGCCGGACTGTGGGAAGCCTGGTTGAAGACCAGCCCAGAGTGCTGGAGCAGAGGCTTTATATAAAGAGAGAGAATCCAAACACCTTCCTTTGTTTCACGCTACAAACGAATACAAATGGAGCTCTGAGATTGCAATCAGACCCTATTGTATAAGCACAGGCCTTTCCATTACTCCATTACAGCTTTCTGGCATGTAGAACTTCATTATTTTTCAGCTGGAAAACTAATTAAAATTAATTCTTTTTTATTTATCAGAGTGTTAATTCTTCAGTTCTTGAGTCCTCTGCTGGCTTCTAGCCATTTAATTTTGGTCCCTAGGGCAAAGCCTGACAAATTAAGATAAAGCCATTGCTTTACGTTCCCCTCCTGAGAGAAAACAAGAGGTATTTCCTGTTCTTATTAATTGCATTAAGTCAATTTCCACGGCAAAAATTTCGGTGCGGTGAGAGCCTGTGCACCCAGTGTTGCTCTCTGCCACTCGGCTGCGGTGGCAGAGGTAGAGGCACAGGCAGGGAGAGCTGCCGGGCACCAGCTGGGCTGTCAGCATCATGGAGAAAATCACAGGGTAAACAGAAGCTTCTCTCAAGTGCTTGGCCTTTGCCATTCGGGAGTCACCCTCTTTTGTCCCTCTAAGGTATTTTTCCTTTGAGAGATGTAATATGTAGTGCTGTGCTTTACCTCCAAGGAGAAGCCCAGGGATCCCAGCCATGCCAATCAGGTTAGTCAGAGCTGTGGTATGGGCACTGCCCAGTTCAAGCACACACAAAGCAGCCAAAATTCACCTTTTTTTTTTTTTTTCTTCCCCTCCCACAACGTAGATCACAAAAGTTCATGCACTCGTCAAGCCCTGTGTTGATTTAACCAATACCATTTCTCCATCCTCCCCAGCTGCAGAGCCTGGTGCAATAGGTAACAAACAGCCCTTCCCCATGGCAACAGAATTTCATGCCCTCAAGTTAAAGGGGAGCGGGAGGACTCCAGTGAGCAAACTGGCCCCTGAGCCACAGCTCGGGAAAGTAGCCAGGGTGATGCAAAAAGTTTAGAGTGGAAACAAACAGAAAGGAAACACAGCGACGTGCCTGCAGTTGTGAGGGGACAGACAGACAGCAGCATTACTGTGTTTCCCTCCCCATTTGGTGTCCCTGGTACAAACCTTGTGCCCCATGGCCACCCGAGCTCTGCCCAGCATTGCTTCGCTATTCAATGCTCCCTTTATAACATTCTTGCATTTAAGCAAAGCTGACTCCATTGAAACCCAGCTCAATAGCAGAAGTTCCCCCAAATATTTTCCTAAAGCTGGCTTATTTAGGGAAAGACTTGGCTAAACAAAGAGAGTGTGTGCCAAGTGCTGTTGAACCCTCTTATCTAAGATTTGTTGCCATGTTTGGGACTGAGAGCAGACATTGCAAAATGCCAGTTGTCTCCCTGGCAGCAGCACAGGGCTGGCACACTCAGTCAGGCTACGCCAGTGCCCTGGGGGGATGCTCTGCGACTCCCTCCAGGCTTGGGGCACCCTGCTTTGCTGGCCACACTGGTGTGACCCCCTGCTAGGAGCCAGGAGCATCTTGCACAAGCACCAGCACAGCTCTGCTGTGCCAACACGGCCCAGGGTCAGTGTCCTTGTCCAGGCTGTGCCATACATCCTCCTCTTCCTCCTTCATGTCTCTGAGTCAGAGGGAGCTCCTGCTTCATGGCAGGGACTGAGCCCTGCCCTGCCACTGCTGCCCAAGAGTGGGAAAGCACAGCCCCCAGCCAGGACTACCCCGTGGCTCAGCTATGCTGCCACTGAGACCAGCAGGTCTCCTGATTTTGCAAGCAGGAGGGGAAGGTGGGGAGCAGACAACCATTCCTGGGCAGATGGGGCTCAGACAAGGAGTGCACTGGAAGCCCCTTGCCTCCTGCATTACTGGGGAAGGCACAAACAAAAACATTCTTGAGGGCAGATGTTTGGGAAGGAAGCAGAGTACACGGCTGCACTTCTGCTCAGCTGCACCAGCCAAGGAAGCAACCAAATGAAGGTCTAGGGAGAGCAAAACTAATTCACCAAAGACCTTCACGCTGCCGAAGTGAACAGCAATATATCCCTCATTTACCTTACCGCCCCCAAGATCAGTATTTCTTTGTGGATATTCTTTTGAAGACTGTTATTCATTAAAATATAGACATAGGATCTGATGATGTCCTTTTAAATATTCTTTTAAAACTCTAGCATTTTAGGGGGGGAAAGGGGTATTATTTTATATTTCTAGCCTTGTATAGAAATTAATTTCACACCCCCAGTTTTTCTAACCTGAGCATAAATTTGTGATGGGTGATCTTGTCCTGCCATCTACCACTGAATTCCATATGGCTGACCTGTACTGGGCACGTATTGTTAAAGCAGCACGCAAGGTAGTGAAAATTGCAAAAATGCATCCTGATACCATTTGGGATGATTCAATGGATTAAAACGCCAAAGTGAGCAACAGGGAGAGTCTGGAACATATTTTCTGCTAAAGCACATCAAATAGATTGTTACCATTCTGTAAATAGTTATAATGGCCAGTGCTATGTGGCAAACATTACCTAAATCAACATAATTCAAGCACTCTTTTTCACTATCTTTCCTGACAATTACATTAAAAAGAGTTATCTTCTTGATACGCTTTTGCAGAAGATGTGAATGGGCAGTTTTGCCAATAACTTAAGCAGACATAGTTTCTACATGTTTTTAGGCCAACAGGGAATTTGATCCCTTTTCTTTTTTTTCACTTTAAAAGCCCAGCTGTGGCTGTTGCCTCAGATAAGTTCAAGGGAAAATAAATGTTATCCCTATGTTAGAAATTTTTTTTAAGGCATTTCCATTGGGAAGTTCTTCTGCTTGTTTAGTACAAAAGAGGAACTTGAATTTAGTCAAAGGTAAGATGAAAGATACACTTCTTGCAGTCCCGAAGAAACTGACTAATTTCCTGTGTTACAAAGCCTTGACAAACTCCATTTCCCATGGACAACAGAGTTATATTGGAACTCGGTCTGTAGTTTCTCCACTGATTCTTCAGCTTCTCGAGGTTCTAAATGCAACTGTACCGCTCTCACATGTCTAGATGTGAAAACTGTGTGCTTTCTGAGATCCCATTGCTTAAACACTCAGGTCGTGAAGACAAGGCAGAAGCAGTGATCTGACCATAGAGTGCTGATAAGTGAAAGAGCAGTAATAAGTAATTATGTGAGGATGAGAGTTGTACTGGAGTGGAAAGTAGCAGGGAAGGGAATGGGAAAATAAATAAGGAAGGAGGAAAATGAGCTGTCATAGAATCACAGAATGACATGGGGTTAGAAGGGACCTCTGGAGATCATCTAGTCCAATCCACCTGCCAAAGCAGGTCCTCCTAGAGCAGTTTGCACAGGAACATGTTCGGGTGGGTTTTGAATGTCTCCAAAGATGGACATTCCACCACCTCTCTGGGCAGCCTGTTCCAGGGCTCTGCCACCATCAAAATGAGTTCATCTTCATGTTTAGATGAAACTTCTTATGTACAAGTTTATGCCCATTTCCTCTTGTCTTCTCACTGGGCACCACTGAAAAAAGACTGGCCCGTTCTCTTGACACCCTTCCTTTAAGTATTTATAGGTGTTGACCAGTCTTTTCCAAACTAAAAGGACCTAAGTCCCTCAGCCTCTACTTGTAAGAGATGCTCCAGGCCCTTAATCATCTTTGTAGTCCTCTGCTGTACCCTCTCCAGCAATTCCATGTCCTTCTTGAACTGGGGAGCCCAGAAATGGACACAGTTCTCCAGATGGGGCCTCACCAGGGCAGAGTAGAGGTGGATGATAACCTCCCTCAACCTGCTAGCCACACTCTTCTTGATGCACCCCAGGATGCCATTGGCCTTCTTGGGCACTGTTATGGTTTGAGAAAACCTATAACAATTTATTGTCATGCAGGCAATTATTCTGTCACCCAATGACCACTCCCCACCCAAGAAAGGGGAATTGGGGAACTCAAAGAAACACAAGAGTTGAAATGTAAATAGATTTAATAGAATAAGATTAAATAACTAACAATAATACTAAAGAACCAGTGTTAATCCTGACACTGATATGAGATTTACAAGAATTATACTCATCCAATTCTCTCAGCAGGCAGCTGTGCACTCCCAGCAGGGACAGCAAATGTCAGGCACTGTGAGTGTAGGGGCTTCGGGATGAAGGGGAGGCCTCAGGGGTCTGGCACTGGGGCAAGGAGTTGTCTGGATCGCAACCATCAAGGGAGAGCCTTGATCAGCAAACTTTTCTAATTTATATTGACTGTGACGTTCATGGTATGAAATAATCCTGTTGGCCAGCTTGGGTCAAATGCCCAGGCCTTGCTTCTCCTCGTCCCTGCACCTGGCAAGGCTCAAAAACACTGAGACCTTGAATCTCACAGAGTCTGGCTGGCCATAAAGTAAGTATTTTCATGAATTCAGACATTAGAGTTTTCTAAAAGTGCAATTTTCCCAGCATCAGAAGAAAGGTTAGTCCTAGGCCTCTCAAGCCAGGACAGCCACAAGGGCACATTGCTGGCTCATGGTCATCCTGTTGTCCACCAGGACTCCCAGGTCTTTTTCCTCAGGGCTGCTCCCCAGCAGGTCAGCCCCCAACCTGTGCTTGGTGTTCCATCTGTCAGTGAGATGACTCAGGGAAATCATCTGGAATGAAGGAAACAGGAAAGACCTTATTTCTAGTCCTTATGGTTTGCTGTAGAGCATGTCGTGCAGATTCTTAGTCCTCCCCCTCCTGTCCCTCTTCTGCACAGTAACACTGTTTTGAGACAAAAGGTACAAATGTACTCCTGCCTTCTCTCCCCATGCCCCCATCTCCCATAACGGGTGGATTGGCAGTAAGGATGCTCCCCTGGGAGTACTCAGAATAGATCTACCATTAGATATTTCTCTATACACGATTACTAATTACTCAGTCATGAGACACATGCCAAGCTGTTTTGCATTTGCACAGAAAGTCCCTGGGGAACTTTAGAGAAAAAAAAAATAAGAAAAAAAAAATCAGCCCTCAGTTGTGTTCCCACATCCAGAGTTTAGGCAGCTGAGCAGGAGAATTCAGTCTGGTTTCCAACTTGCACACCTACAGTCCATCTTAAAGCTTTCTTGTCACCTCCCCAAACTTCAGAGCACTTCACTTTGCACTGCTAGCTGATATTTCATTAACTTAGGTGTTTATATAATATTTCTAGGAAACCCTGTCATTTTAAGCCAAGTTGATTAAAGACAAGTATTACCAACACTGACATTATTTTGCTTCTATTTAGTTTCACTAAGTGAAGAGGCAAGCTCTGTTGAACTGCTAAAAAGACGACAGCCTTTTTACCATCAAAATGCCACCCATAGGCACAGTTAAATATGTAGCCATAGGGCTTCTTACTTTCTATAAAGACTAGCAAACCAAGGGCCTGGTAGTACTGCTGACTGCATCCAAAGTCATAGGAGACTGGAGAAGAGAGACAGCACCTCTGTTTTGTAGTCTTGGGAAAGCTTATAGCCTTGAGGGACACAGTCTTCCATAGGATCCAATACTTTATCTTCAAATCAGACTTTCAAATGAATCATTTAATCCGAATTGCTGCTGGCCATAAGGATTAGGAGAACAAAACATATAATAAAAATTTATATATTGCGGGAAGAAGAAATGATGGTAACACATGCCAGATTGATCAAGTTTTCATGGACAACTATAGCAGGGAAGATGTAGCAGCCTGCGCTGCTGGGAAGCTGTTTAAACATTTTAACTTTCACACAGCCTTGCATTCTCTACAGGGGTTAAATGCATTTGTGTTTTGTGTAGAAGCACAGATAAATGCTTTTACACTGAGCCTCTCTTTCCTATCTGTTGGGAAAAGGGGAGCTCCTAACATGAACAATGTAGTGTTAAAAGTGGACAACCACCCTGTAAATTGCACTACAGATAAAATTAATAGGCAGGTCCAAAGTGCAGTATTGATCCTAAGAGGTTAACTTACAGGAAAAGACATCTAAGGTCAAGATGTGTGATTTATTGCTGAAGAGTTTGTGGGCTATAGAAAAATGCACAGATGAAAAAATAAAGACATAAAATATGACACTGTCAAGTTCACTTTCTGAATTCATTTTGTTCTAGTACTTATTCCCCACAGGTTACAAGTGAGTGGGTTTTTCAGTGGTTTAGAAAATTTGGAAATTATCTGACCACACAAACTCAAGTGTCAAAGAATTTTCTCAAATAGAGTGGTTTTGTTCATGATTTCTTTCTTTATTCATCAGATGTTTATTTATTTTCAGTTTATTGTGTGGTGCTTAGCACTCAGCAGGTTCTGCACTGGTGACTCTGTTACTGACCCTCTCCTCACCCACAGAGCAATGGCTCTGTGAGAGGAAGGTGGGTGAAACACCTTGCTGGACCTGTCAGTTTGCTTCATGAGTGGCACAGGGTGGTTCCCCCTTCACAAGCCCCCTCTGCTCAGGTCATTGTAATGCTATGTGTGTCCCCTATATAAAACCATACAGTCCTTGCTTCTTGAATGGTGTGCCCAGTCTTGGTTTGGGGAAATTCCTCCCAGAGCTATGAAAATGCTACTGCAGCTACAGGTTTACAGGGTTTTATAAAGCAACTAGACTCAAAGAAAGGGCCACCAAGGGCTGTGGCTTAAAAAGATGCTGGATACAGCTATGTAGGCAGCATCTAATTCTGTCATAATTAGCTGGAAACAGGGTAAACATGATGGGCAAGTATCATCACACATTTATCCTGCCTTTACATGCTTCCTTGGCATTGATTTTGAGCCAGTGGCAGGATACTGGGTTAGGCAGGTCTTTCATCAAGCCCAGCACAGCACGTCTTACGATCTTACATCCACTTTCTGGAATGGACTGAGTGGGTCACATGCCTTCTGTATAGCACCTGAATAGATGACAACAACAATATAATGACCTGAGCTACTTTTTAAACAACAGTTTTTGGAAGGAAGCTATTCCACAGTCCTGCTTGGCACCTTCCGTGCCATTCCTGTGTGCTTTGTGCCACTCCTGTAGCTCCTCAGAAGAGAATATCCTTCCCTGTCCTAGGTCCCTGTTGCAGGCTGGGGGTGCTGGTCCCTTTTTAGGGCAGAAAGACCAGTGTCAGAGATGGTTCTGTCATCCAAACATTTTGGACACCGCTGATGTGTGTACCAAATGCACAGGGAGAGCAGAAAACCAAGAAACTCTGCTTCCTGATGCCCATAGCAAAGAACAACCAAAAGAGTGTGATTACAGAGCTAAGTCATTCAATTTTTTAATCTATTTGTTTTTTAATTGGAACTAATTGGTTCTAAGTGGTTAAATTTACCACTTATTCCAAGCTGAAGAAAGAGAAGAGGAACAAAAAAGTTCTTTGTGTTATGCCTAGCTAAACAACCATCTCAGAAATATCCCCAATCTCAAAAGAAAGGAAGCAAAGCTGGGCTACTCTAAATAATTTTCCACAAAAGCCTGCAATGATGCCTTGGTATGCTGGAAAGTTAAGTATAAAGAAATAAGTTGCCCCCTTGAAAGAAAATTTACTTACTAATACTAAGGATTTTAGATATCTTTCTGATAAAGGAATATCAGCAACAAGCACAGAATATTGAAATAATGTGTAAAGAAGTGTGTGAGTATCTAATATCTTTAGAATCAAATCTTTTACAAACATTTGAGTAATTAATGCTTCAATCTCAGAGAAAAAAATGGGGAAAATATGATTTAAAACATTTTATCGCTAGAGCTATCAAAACACTCAGCCAGTACACTCTGACTTCACATGCAATCCTCTATACTGAGCACCCAGTGAGATTTAAACTGAGATTAAAGACCAAACCAAACCAACACATTCAATGGACCCCAAACCTCCAAGCAACCTGACAAATCCAGATGTTATGCATCCATGAGCTACTATAGGTATAGATACTTGGCCAAATATAACAAATCCAGCCGAAATACTTATCGAACAGGAACTGCTGCCCAACTAAATCATTACTTCTTAAAAAAAAAAGTAATGAAAAAAAAATTTCCTTATGAAAATTCTTCTCACTTTAGGCTTAAATTCAATTCTATTTAAAGCCACAAAGCCACTTCCCAGGAAATGTTAATTCTCCTTACTTTTAATAAAATGGAGGACCATCAAGTTATTTAGGTCACTTGTCTGAACAGTTTCTTTGGTTATTTTTCAGCCCAATGCTGAAGAATTTATTTGTGAACAAGCCTTTCTTCTCTTTGACTTTGACTCATCAGCAATTAGAAATAGACATGCATAATACTTCTCCAATAAATTGTTTTCAAGCCTTTCTTTTTTTCCTAGGCAGGCAGTCAGTCACTAATGTAATTAGAAAGAAGAATGCAATGCTTGCTGACTGTCATACAGGAGTGGCACCATCTTTCATTAGAGTGCATTTGAGAGCTCTTAATAATTAACCCAAGCCTAGATTATGCTTGTGCATGGCAGTGATGAGACAGGATGCTCTGGACTCCTGAGGTGGGCAAGGAGGCCTGGCAGGATCCATAGAACTATCACAGATAATAATTCAGCCAGCTTGGAAGACACATTTTGTTCAACATCTCAGTAAACCAATGTAATTTTAATCACCCTGCCCTGAAATTATTTCTCTGTCTACTGAGAGTTTGTCAGCACAATGTCCAAACCTCAGCCAGGGGTGGCTGGTGGGTGCTGTCATTGCCAGCAGCCTTAGGACAGACCCTCCACAATGACATCTGCATTTCAGAGTCCAGCCTGTCCCTCCACAGCTATTTTTTGCATTTCAAGCACTCCAGAGTATCCTTTCTCTATATAAGGGCATAAGAAGCTTTATATGCTGTATTTTTTCAGCATTCAAGACCAATTTTTTTTTCCTGCTCATTGTATCTTCCAAGCCAAGCCCGGGAAAAAAGCATCAGGATGATATTATTTTGTTTTACTAACTGCAAGAAGGGCAACGGGTTGGCTGTAGGAGCTGGAGCAAGCATCCAAAGCAATTCAGAGATCAGGAACTGGTGAAAGCTGGAAGCTTTTGGGCTCTCTCCAGCTTCTAATCCCAAGGCTGTACCTACAGCCGCAGGATCTGAATACTTCAGTGGTGAATACCTCCTTCTGGAAAATCCCCATTACATAAACGGAAAACTAGTCCGCAGATACATGCGGAGGTACATACCAGTAGAGGAACGATAAGTACTCATACCTGTATTTCAAAATATTCCTTCTTACATTTTTTCCAGATGCATAGAGCATCGGGGAGCCAGAGAAATAATTTTCCCCAGAACAAATAATTTGACAGCTTCTACTGTACACTGCTGTGGTGTGGGTGCTGCTGGTATCATTGAATCCTGGGTGTTTCCTGAAGAATGATACTTACTGTCTTGCTTGTAGCAAGTATCTCTGCTTACAAGGATTCTGGAAAAATCACAGTAGAAAGTGAAAAGTCTTTTTCTGTGTGTGCTCTGCCACACATTGTTGTGCATTTAAGCTAAATCAGGCCAGTTAATAAGATCATGGAGTTCTGATGAGAAGAAAACTAGGCTCTTATGGCTTGAATATTATGGATAAAATGAATGACTGTAGAGAATCAAGACATTTAAAAGGGGTCTTTAACCTTAACTGAAATTCCAGGAAGTAGCAGAGAATAATTGTAGTAACTGTTTTCCTCATGTTCACCCTGGTATTGTTTTCTGAATGCTTGACAGATATCCACAAAGGCAAACAGTGCTGTATGATTACTGAATTCAGAATAAACACACACAGCAAGAGCTTTCCACCCCTCAAAATGACAAATTAGACAGCACTTTTTTGAAAACACATAATAGTGGATTCTCTGTTAATCTTATAATTAGTGAGTTGTTTTCATGGATCACCCAAGTGCTTTAGAATTGCTCAAAGCTAGTCTCTGTGTGTAAAGCTTAAACCCATCATGTTCTGGCACAAGACATTTTCTCTCCAAATCAACCCAATATTTGTTTGGAAACCTCCACCAATAAAAATCTCCTCTCCCTTGGGGCTCCCCAAAAATTTGTGTGCAGACAGGGGGCTGCACAGGACATCGACTTTCTAGGGAAAGCTCCAGCTGAATCCTTTCTGCAAAACCAATGCATCTTTAAAAGGAAACTGGGAGGTCCCTTGAAAAGCAATTCCTACCAGCAGCTGCTCCGAACACACCAGCCTGGCTTCAATGAAACTCAGCCCCTCCAACAGTCCTGAGAGTCCTGATACCACCATGGGGCAAAGACCAGAGCAGGAAAGCATAATTACAAATAATACTATGACCTAAAAGCAGCACAAGTATAAAATATAAGAAAAAGCACCTTGAAGATGAATGTTTCCCAGTGATGGGCAAAATGATTGCAATGTATGAAGCCCATGAATCATTTTGACATCTTCAGTCAGATGGGTTAAATAGTATTATTAATCCATGTAAGTTATGACTATATTGCATTTGAAATGGCTTAGTAATTTCCTGTCTAATGCTACCCTTAGGTCTCTTCTATATTACTGCTTTCCAATTATCTTTTATATTTCTTCTTGAATGTATATGTTTTGAATTATTTTTTCATCTGATGTATCAGCCTACAGTTCTCCAGATGGGATCTTATTTTGTTATTTCCTGTCCGCATCTCTACAATTAGGAGTTTATTGCTTTGTAAAGGTGAAAAAGAAAAGAAAAAAAAAAAGAAAAAAGAAAAAAAAAAGGCAAGAAAAAATACAAAATATCATGTAAGGATGTTTATGTCATGTGTTTGTATTTATGTTTGAAAACACCTAACCCTTGCTACAGGCACTTTCTAAAACATGTCAAGGGAGATGTCCCAAATTCACTGTCATGTACATAGTCTGTCCATTTAGATTATAAATTCTGGTGGTTTTTTTTTGTTTTGTTTTGTTTTTGTTTTTGTTTTTTTAATCATATGTTTCTGTCTAATCACCCTTTCAACTTTAAGGTATACTCATGACAAAAGGAGGTGGGTAAAATCCAGCTCTGCCAGGGAGAATTGTTAAGCAATGGAGAATGTCAAAATCAATGGCAGCCCAGGAAAGTTCTCAGACATTATTGTTTACTCCTTGAAAAATGAAACCAAGCCATCTCAGAGCACCACCATAAAGCTATAGAGAGACTGAACTCTCTCCAAAGCCCAGCAGATGAGGGTGAGCAACCCCTCAGGAAGAAGGTCAGACAGAGGCTCCAGGCATGGAACAGGCAAGTATCCCAGGCAGCACCAGCAAGGGGTGCAAGGGAGGCTGCTGGCCACCATCTTTTCGCAAGCGAAACTGTCCCTGAGTGACCACAGAGCTTGACCTGTGCTGAAGACTCACAGATTCAGAGCACTTGCAATGTCACTCATTGAGCTTCCCCTAGACAGGGGATATGTGATATTTATCACACAGAAAACCCAGAAACTTCCTTACTTCTACATGCAGTGCCTTTACTCAGACACCAATGAGGCTACAGACAACCAAAACTGATAACAAGTCTTATTCAGCACAGCTTGACACCTTTAGCATCATCATTGTCTTGTGTTCCTTTCCTTCAGTTGTTTTGCAGTTTGAATTACACTGTTCATTTCAGCACAAATTTAAATTAGCCTTTAAACAAATGTTTTGTATTTATCTGGTAGTGGCTGAGGGCATAGCCCTAAGTAAAACTTTTTTAAACATTTCTGTTCGTGAAGAAGAGAAAACAAACAAACAAAAGAAAATCTCCAGAAATAATATTTTTGCTATTTTTCTCTGCTGGGTGTGTTTTCAGTTGGTTGCTTTTCTAAAAATGGGAATCTGTTATAACTTTTATAGGGCTTTAAAAATCTATAATTAGCTTTTCTAAAATGGATGCAGGCAGATAAGTAGTATTTAAAAGCAGAAATTTGATTAAAATTCTTCAAGCATTATTAAACTGACTGTCACACTCTTCTGTCTGTGCAAGGATGACAAGAGTTATATGGCAAATTGTTTTCATGTCTGCTTCACAGTCATTTTAAGCTAACTGAGGATGGGATGGGATATATTTCCTTTCTCACGTTCCTGATTGCTTTGTTCCCACCAATCCAACGACTGCTGTGTATTCTTTCATTTTCAAAGGCACAGGTTCCCTAATGAAGTGTACTAATTTAGTAGCATCAGAAAGAAGACGACGTTCTAAAACATCCAACTGGCTGTCCTGGGAATCACAGAAGCAGTTTAATAAGCTTCATTTTTCTCTTACTAATCTAAAATAAGACTTGGCACATAGTCTTTGCCAGCTGTTGTACATTTACTGGCTTAACTACATTTTTTAATGTCGATGAAGCACCATGAAGGACCCACTCTTAGCCTTATTTGGATTAAACTTTACACCATGCCATATCAGATCATTTTTCATTTGCATGTTTATTTGCTTTGTTCACTTATTTTTATTGGACCAAAGTATCAGCTCTGTCCTGTATTCCTTTAATTAGTACAAATTATTATGTGCCTGGAAAGATAAGATTTAGTCCTCCTACAGTGGGAGATATTTTAGAGTATTTGCAAGTCAAAATGCTAATGTGAGATTCTCTCTCCACCTCAAAGGAATTGTAAATCTTGTCTGTAATTAATTGCCATAACTCATGGAGCATAAAGCCTGCCACACACCACTCCAGGATTTCTTAACTGGACTATGCACGGGAAACTTGCAGCTGCAGCAGTCACATTCTAGCCACAAATGAATCAACCACTCAGCTTTATGTTAGGTTAAATCTTCACCATTTACAGTGAGCTTGTGTAATGATTCTCTATGCATTTTCTTTCCTCGAAGGCCCTCATTGAAGAACAATGGTGGCCATCAGTGCCACAGCAGCAGTGGCACAGGGAGAGGGTCCCTGCCATGCGAGGGCTGAGCATTTGCTCACTCCTCATCTGCAACATCCCAACTGCATCCACTGGTTGATGCCAGCATCGTGCTTCTGCCAGGGGAAGCAGGATTTCAGGCTTTGATCACCTCACTTGCCTCAGTGCTCATCTCCTGAGTGTTCTGCAGGAGGAGCTCTGGACAATGGTGTGGTGCTGGCTGTGTCCCTGCTGTATCCCCCAGGGATGACTCCTTCCCTGCCAGTGGCTTCCTGGGACTGCACAGCTCCCACTGGCACGGTACAAAGGGACCCCAACATCCTCTTGCCTCACTTCTGCCAGTGCTTCGGAGACAAAACCCCTGCATTCTTGCCCTTCATCACATTTTTTCAAAACACTTAAGACAGTAAACCCTCAGTGACTTATAACTAGGAACATATTGATTCCGTGCTGTAGAACAGAAGGAATAGGCTGATGTTATAGTGTCTGTAGACTCAGAAACACAACAGTCCCAGAGGTCTAAACAGAAGTACTAAAGCCCACCAAAACTGCAGGTTTTGAGATTCAGCATTTTAAATGAGACTCTCGCCATTGGTAACAACATGAGAAGAAAAATAAATGTGTTATTTTAGTTCAGTTCAGATCACAAACCATCACACATGCTCTCATAGATAAGGACTTGGGAGAAATAGAGAATTCAGAGAAAATCCCCCAATATAGCTGTGTCTACAAAAATAAAGTTTAACCAAAACACACAAGAAAGTCACTGAAATGGTGCTTGGCAAACTTCACCATGCCATATTCTTCATTTTCACTCCAGGAATGTAGAACTTCATAGACAGGACTGTCTTATGTGAATGTAACTGCAAATATGTCCATTGTGCCTTTTTCAGGAAGGTCACACCAGTCAAGGCAAGTGTAGCAGCTTGCTACTGAGACTCAGCTGATCATCTTTTACTCTTGTGCCTGTTACAGGAAATGCACTGTGTCAAATTTATTCCATACTTTTCTTATTCCTCCCAGAGCACAGCAGAAAGAAAATCTGTGAGATGTAGCAGTGTGGCCTGGGGACAAAACCAAGATGATTTGGTCAAAGACAGACTCCTTTTCATTTCCATCTAGCACTTGGGCCTGGCAAACTACAAACAGAATCTACCTATCTGCTGATGTTTGAGACAAGCCTTGAACAAACTGCTAAGCTTGATTGCCACTGGCTTTGTGGAGAAAGTCACAGAGGAATTTCCCAGTTACTGGCCATCTGAGACCATCAAAATAAAAAATCATTACTTTTCACCAGAGATCATTTCTGGTCCCCTCTTCCAGATCTTCCCAAGATATAAATGATAGCAATTTAGAACAAGGAATCATAAATTATCATCTTTTCTCCTCTGCTGACCAGTAATAGTCGTTCGGTGCCTTTGGTAAACTTTACGAGCAAGTAGATAATTCGTCCATGAGAGATTACACTGGCTTGAAATAGGAACTACATCTAATAAAGATCAAAATCTCAGAAACTACTTCCCTCTGTGAAAAAGGATTTGCCACTTAAACCATCAGTTTGATAGAGTCACTCCACCCAAAGCAACTCTTCCTTTCAAAGTGAGCAGCCTTCCTAGGGTACTTCTTTGCCTAGTATCTTCCACTTTCAGTTAACATGGGCCGAGGAAGTAGGCATTTGTTCTGTATTTGAAAAATACTCAGTCAAAAAACCCTAATTACTGTGTGTAAACTGATCACAAATCCCCTGTTCTTAGCTTGCTCATTCTCATTCACTCTCTCATTTCTGCTTGCTGGTTTGATGTCCTTGGCCTCACAACAAAATCTAGGAGATGGCTCAGAAAGTGAGTAAGAACATAGAACTGTTGGAACGAGTCCAGCTGAAGGCCGCGAAGATGATTAGAGGAATGGAGCACCTCTCCTATGAAAACAAGCTGAGAGAGCTGGGGCCGTTCAGCGTGGAGAAGACAAGGCTCCAGGGAGACCTTATTGCAGCCTTCCAGGATCTGAAGGGAGCCTGCAGGAGAGCAGGAGAGGGACTCTTGGTCAGGAAGTGTAGTGATAGGACAAGGGGTAATGGTTTTAAACTGGAAGAGGAGAAAATTAGATTGAATATTATGAAGAATTTCTTTACTGTTAGGTTTGTGAGGCACTGGACCAGGTTGCCCAGAGAAGTTGTGGATGCCCCACCCCTGGGTGTGTTCAAGATGAGACTGGATATGGCTCTGAGCAACCTGGTTTAGTGGGAGGTGTGCCTGCCCATGGCAGGGAGGTTAGAATTTGATGATCTTTAAGGTCCCTTCGAACTCTAACCATTCTATGATTCTAGGAAAATGTGAGAAATGCAACCCCCAGTTAATCTGTAAAGCCTTACTATAAAAACACCTGCTGCACATATCTACTCTTGAGGTTTAGAAACGTACCTACTACAGGCCACTTGAATTGTCCTGTTCTCTGCCTACACTGCCTGTGAATATGAATGTATACGGTGTGTCCAGGTGACATTTTAGGTTATTTGACAGAAAATCTTTAGTGCATCTGCCAACAGAGAATGCTGCTGACCACAGAATCAAGCGTCAGACTTGCACACTACTGATGTAACAATAGGAAAAATATTTTCTTCCATGAAAACTGACATTAATACTTTTCTTTTGTTTTGACCCTGTTGGAATATTTTCTTTTCAAGCTTGTTTTGAATTCCTGCATTATAAATAGTCTTCTAGTGTTAACAGGAGATGTGGAAGCCATGATCTATAGCATTATAATTAGTGCAAGAATTGCTGAGTGTTAGTCACCTGTGTGAATATGGATAGATAATAATAATATTCTCAAGTTATTTTATATTGACTTGTTTCTAAGGTGAATGAAGAGACCTAAGTCAATGAGGGAACTTGGGAATATCTACTGTATTTCCTGGTAGACTGGATTACATAGTAACTACACAGAAAACAAAATGGCTGAAAATCTCGATAGAGTGCAATGGCAACAGGAGGCAGCTGCTAGCTTTAAAAATCCAAACTCCAATATATCACTCATTTTGTTTACTCAGTCTGGGGACTGGAGTACAGAGGAAGATTAAAAGAGTTTTAAAAGTTCTTGGAATACAAGATGCTTTTGAGACATATCTTCTAAACAGAGAGACTGACTCAGACAAGCTGTGTAGAAGGAATTTGGTCTTCTAGATCAGGGAAAGGTAAGTGCAAATGAGGAGATGTGTGGGCCATCTACAGTTTTTTAGATAAACTTTGAAATTATTTTTTTTTATACGACTAAGGTTGTGGGAGGAGAAAACATCTTTAATAATTTGTCTACTAAGTACTTTGACATAACACTTAAGCTTTATTCTATTAAAAGGTATTCGCGCGTTTCTTCTCCTCTTGGAACATCACAGCTACAGCCACTGCAATAAATACTTTCTTTAAAGGTAAAGGCAAAACAGTTTTGCAGAGTTCTTGGTTGCACATTTGTGTCATCTTATACCCTGAAGGAGCTGGCATCCTCTGCACGCAGGAGGCACCTTCAAAGGGACGAGGAGACCTCTGAGCCTCTTTCAAACTATAGGGATCAGGGTGTTCTTTCTTTTTAAGCAGCTCTAGCTGCTGCATAAATAAAGGAGAGAGTATGGCCTCTGTAACTTAGACGTAACTGGTTTGGAATCTCTTCTCTATTAAAAAAGCTACTTTCTTTGCTACAGATAAAGGGTATCTTATGCATATATAACTGAAAACAGCACTTAATATGTTGTAGTTTATTTGAAAAAAACATTAAAAAGTAAAACCATGTCAACCTGAAGCGTTGCATACAGGTGAAACACCAGAGGCTGTGATTTGGGGTTGACTCACAGGCTGGGTCAAACACAAGCATGTCAGCATTTACACCTGCCCCACAACATCCCATCCCACTCCCATGATCAGGACCTGTCTCTTGTCACAGCAGGAGGAACTTTTTGACAAGTGAGTGCTCAAGCAAGGCTCTTCAGCTGCCACTGAAAAGAGCAGTTATTTTAACTTACCCCTTTGCTATCAGGTCCCATGGCATCTGAGAAAGGAGCAAGCAGGTGGCAAGGCTGTATGCCAGCCCACCAGTTGGCTGTCATTGACAAATCTGAAGTTTCCTTCTGAGAGATGAAAAGGGAGGCTACAGAATCTGAAAAATCTCTAAATGAGAATTTTCTGAATCGAGGCCTGGAAAAGCACTGATATTTAGCATTGCTTATTCTTGGATGTGTTTTCCTCCTCCCTCTGCAAGTGGTCTATATGGGTATGTGAGAGACCCATGGGAGAGACATTTGGGAAGGCAAGCAAGGAATCTCTAGAAGGCAGGCTGTGAGAGCAAGGGATATGACTGATGAAGTCTCATGTATGAGAATCAAGTGGTTCTTTAAAATTGGCTCTTTCTAACACCAGCAATGATCTAAATGTGAAAAATGTAGACCAGAAACTTTGTCATGTTGTTGAAAGCTGTCTGAGAGCTAGAATTTTAAAAGTCTAACAGCATCTCCTCCTTAAAATGCTCTAGCCTGGGATCTGAGCCCAAGGGCCCAATCTGGTCAGTTCTGGAGAACTGTATTGTGCAAACACTTCAAACTGATCCCATTCCTGAAACTGAAGAAGAGTAATGTCAGGCTGTTTAGGCAGTCTATAAACTAGTCATCAGATAGCTCATTCTTTATCAGCTGATAAAATGTCCCCTGGCAGACCTTGCTTTATCCTTGTCTCCCATTCTTCTTCCTCTCCCTAGGAGTGACAGAATTCAGAGTGCAATCCATGGCCCTTACAGGCAGGATCGCTCTGGACTGGCTCTCATCTGCCTGTAAGAACAAATAGGTGGAAGTGCTTTCCAGAGGTACTGAGGCAGAAAGAGAGGAATGAAGAAATCAGTAGATCTGCACTCATTTACTATCCACAGCAGTCACCAGTTGCAAGGAGACAACTTCCTAACAACTTCAGAAGCTGCCCAGTCCAAGCTGGATATTTGCCCTGACCTTCCTCCTCCAACAGAGCCTTTGCGTAATGGTAACCATCACCCAGGTGGTTACCAGTCACAATCGGACACTTAACACAAGCCAGGGCTGGAGAGCCCTGGGTAGGCAGAACAAGTTGGGGTAAGAGGAAGAAGAGGCTGATGTTTTTTTAAAGCAGAATAGTTGTCAATGTATTGGAAACCTTTTCAGTTTTAGAAGGTTTTTCCTGTCCCCAATTGTCTCTTCATCCCCTATCCTTCACTGTCCCCTTTAAGAGTATCTAATGCCAAAGCATTTCATGTAACTGCATTCTCATTGCAGGCTGAGAATATTCTTACCAGGTTTTCAAGTCCATTATCTGCTATGCTCACAAGGAAGAATGAGCAGCCTCAGTCTTTACAATCTGTTTCAATGAGTTGAAGGAACAACTGCAAAGGGATGAAAATAGGAGAAAGATTTCGCTTTGTGTGGCAAAGAAGTGAAAGATAGGGAAGAGCCCAGTAAAATGCATAGGAACATTGATCTGGCAGTCACATGCTGCCACCATGAAGAGACCAAAGCTGAATCTTTAGTTTGGTACCATGACTATCAAGAAAACCTGAGATCCTGTACTGTGTTAGTACAGTACTGTACTGCTAGTCCTCCTATGCTAATCAGAAGGTACTTGTTTAGTTTTCTCAGTCTATTCAGTATTAAAGTCAAAAAACACTAATAGTGGTCAGAAATCAGCGAAAGGTTTGGAGTGAAAAGGACTGAAATATTTCTTGATAATGCTGAAGCATTTCTATCTAGCTACCAGAGTGTACATCGGTAGTTACACACTGCAGGGTTTTCCTACCTTCCTCATTCACCCCAATAAAAAATACCATCAGTAGATGAAGCTCTGCAATTTTAGAAAGTGATTTGGGTTCTTTCTCATATAAGAAAAATTCCTGTCTTAACACTTCTGAATGTTGTCTCCAATATTCAGCAAACCGAAGTCTTGAGTACTGATGAGAATAAATGTTGCAGATCAGGGAATTCTTGAATTATTGTGTTTTATTAAATATTTTTTCCTTTATAGGAGATTGCGAAAACCGGTGCTGAACAGTGAGCGTGGGACACTGGAGGAATGACACATGTCCAGCCGTGTCAGCGCTGTGTAGGGCAACATGGTCGAGTCAATGCCACCAGCCCAAATGGAACTGTTCCAGCTACCAGGGTACACCAAGAATACAGGGGTGGAGCCCACTTGAGTTCCTGTTTCCTGTATAAGAGGAAAGAAGTATTGAAATAAAAGGAGAGCAAAACAACAAATGATAGATCAAATTTGCCAGATCGGAAGAGTTTTCTTAATTTACTTTACACATGTGTTTATAATCTGCAATTTGGCTGACTTGATATGCCTTTACTAATAATAGAAAATTTTGTATCCTTTGAACAGAACTTGTTTAAGAAAATACATGTTCTCATATGCTGTTCCTGTTTGCAAAACAAATGGACAAATATTGACAATGTATGAAAAATATAATAGACCATTAAAGGGCACCTGCTGCAAGTTCTATTCCTCTTTCTGTTACATTTTTTTTCAGAAAACATGTTTAAAGAGGGACAATTTAAGATATGAAATAGCATTCCCTTGGCCACTGAATTGTCCTTGATGCAGTCTATATAGTGCAGTATATGCAAATGTACATGAAACCAACACATGAGGTTCTCCACCATCTGCATTCTGGTTCTAATTTTTTCCATGCTTCCTCAGTTCTGAGAAGGAAAGTGGAAAATCTCTGATCTGCACCATCTGTTTGCTTCATACAGTGCCACATGCTGATCCCTGAAGAGCACAGGCTACAGCACATCAATAAAACTGGCTCAAACAAGTTTGAGTGATTTTGTTGTAAAAAACAATATAAGCCCTTTTAATTTTTCACTTGTCTTCCAGCCCTCTAATAAAACTGGATAGGCTTTTTGTGGTTTCGGCAACGCTGAAAGAAAATGTGTCACAAAGAGAACTTTCATTTACTTGCAACTCATTTTGGCAGCTAATGGTCTTGAAAACTTGGACTGGCATGGAGCTCAGACAGATAAGTAGCCTTCTTTTTTATTTATTTACATGGCAATTCACAGCCCTAAGGATTGCCTATGATCTGTAGTGTACTCCAAAGTAATCAGAATTTCAGTTGGAGCAGTGTTTTCCTTTAATTACTTCTAGCAGCAAATAAACATCATGTTTTCACCCATGCTGATAAAGCCCCATGCTGCATTAAAGCAAAACCCAGCTGTGCTGTTGCATCCTGGAAAACGCCTGAGACAACCAGCACAGAGGGGAGTACCAGGAGACATGTGGAGCAGATGTGCATTTCTTGTGGGTTCTGCAGTGGCACTGGAAGAACAAGCTGCTGTTGCCACCTTCCAAGTGGAATTTTATGAAGAAGCCTCCTTTTCAAGTAGTTTTGCTAGTCACTGCTGCCACGGAAAGAAACCTGAGAATTAGCACATACAGGTAGTGTCTCTACCAGAAGAGAGCTTTCAAAGCTATGGACTCAGCAGAGAGTTTCCCATCTGAAAAGCAATGTTAGATCAACTAACAGTTGAAATGGCTTACTTAGTTTGCTCTAACAAGGGCAAAATATCCCATTAACTAAACTTCTAAAATAATTTAGGGAATATTTTACCATTCTCTTTACTATGAAGTAGGAAGGAAGTAAACTCAGCAGCAGAATCCATGGGCAATATTCTCAAACAAGCACTCTGAAGCAAAAATGACTCACCTCTTCTGGAAAAAAATAATAAAATTGTCCTTCTCTCCTGGGACACCACCTCTGATGTTGTTACATCCATGTGGCATTTTCTGGATGATTGCTTCTCCTTTTTCTGTGTATCTATTGGAATAGTTCTCCTGCATTTGTGGTCAGGCTGAAGTGCATGCAAGGAGAAAACACCAGAGCAGTGAAGAAGAGACATCACAAACTGTCACCCAGCCTGGGGCACCAAGAGGAAGGAATTCAGCCAAAGCACTTGGAAAAGTCCTATTCCTGTATCTGGGCTGTCAGTATGAGTGTAGGAAGACTTCTCTCCAGGAGGAGGCTCCTAGCTCTTTTTGTCCTAGCACAGAGTTTACCTACACACTAGTTTTGAATTTAACTCAGCAGGCTCAACAGAATTCTTCCCAGCCTCTTATGCGGAGATGCTTAAACTACTACATTTACTACTGTTTTTCTAGGTAGCAGATAGTGGAGGAAAAAAATTGAGAATTTTTGAGCAAAGCTAGGAATTAGTAAATTCTCTGGACTTAAAGAGAATTTCCCTTAAAGGGAAGAAAGAAATCCACCTTTGTGAAAACTGAAATATTAGTGGAAATACAAAATGAGTGGAAAAAATGACAGCTTTAGCAAGTATATCAACTGATTTTTTCAGATCTTTTCCCACTCTTTTCTTGGGGACACTAGCTGAAGGACTGATTTCCTGAAATGCAAAGGAATCAGCTGAAGTAAGAATAGGAAATGTAATTTTCTTTTACAGAAAGAAAAAGATTATTTGATTATTCATTCAGTATGATTTGGCTTGAAGTAGATAGGGATTAGAAAGATAGAAAATACTCTTAAATTGTTTTTCCTTACCTATTTCAATGATTTCACTGAATGCATATAAAAGCTGCCTGGCAATTTACAAAGTAATTGAAGAGGCTTTGGAACCATAGGGCTACAGACACTAGTTTTTGTCCAATTTAAGGATAGACACATCAAGTGCTGACTGCTGCCAGCATGAAAGTGATTAAATACATTGAAATTACAAATATAAAACCTGTTTTCTGCTGTGTTTCTCTTGGGATGGCTTTGAAAGAAATACACTTCTATCATGCATAGTCAGTAACCACAGAAGTGTCTGAAGCTGGTTTTACTTTATTGTGCAGAATCTTACCAAACTAGCAGATTTAGAAAATGGCTTTTTTCATTTAGTTCTTACCAGGAATATTTGTAACATTATAGCTAAGCAGTCAACTCCACTGGAATAGAAGCAATTCACTGTTTGCCCACTGCCTGGACATAGAGCACAACTCTTAAGTGATGACAAACTCCATTAAAAAAACCCAACCAAATAAAAAACCTTGAGACTGCTAAAAAACTCTTAATCGTATATGCAAAATATATTCAAAATAATAATACATTCAAAAAGAGCTAACATTTACTATTCTTACAGATTTTCTTGACGCTGTAAAGAAACATTGCAGTTGCCTGGTCTGGCTCCTGCATAGTATGAGCCATAAGACTTACTTTATCCAGCTCCACTATGGAGCTGGAAAGTGTTGCCTGAACTGTAATAAATTATTGTGAGATGAGAGTTTAGACTTCAAGACTTCAAGTATGAAGAACCTATTAGCTACCGCCTCTAGCAAAACCCAGTAGTTCTACAACTATATGACTTTATTTCTGTGGTTGTTATCTTACCTAAATACAGGCTTACAACTGTATACATCAGCACTTCAGTCCATAAAGTGAATGGAGCAAAAACTAAACTTAGCTGTTACTGAATATGTTCATGTTTAGGAGAATAACTAGCACCTTGTGGTACTTTGAGTTGTTGTTCAGTTAGACAGCAATAGAGTTTCTGTCAATATTTATCAGAATTAATGCAGTAATGGCAAGATCCTCCAGCTGGTGCAAGGTAGCATAGCTTTAGGAACTTCCTTGGCTTTTCAGCCATTGAAAACCCAACATTTCTTGTATTCCGAAAGACAAAATCCTTGGTACAATCGCAAAGAAAAATCAAGTATTTTGAGAAGCAAAGAATTTTAGTGGTTTTTCTTCCCGTCTTGTCAAAATGCCAGGATGCAAGGAGGTTTCATAGCATCAGCTGCAGTTCTTAGAAGTTTTACTGCAGTACCAGGAAGGCTCACTACCATGAATGATTAGTGTATCTGTTCCTGCAGCTAGTGCATGCTTTTTGATATTTTTTTCTTTTTCTCTGAAGTCATTAGCGCATATTGTCTTTCCAAGATTAAAAAGATACAGACTTTCAAGAAGGGCAAATGATCAGCCATTTCAGTTAGAACTGGATCCAATGTTAGGTACTTTCCAGATACCCTATCACACAGCACGAGAAAAAAATGCATGTAGTAGACATTCTGCTTTATATATGACTGCATTGCTTTGATATAGTCTACAAGATAGTAGATCTAAATAAAAGTTTCCGTTCTATGAGACCAGTTGCCACTGCAGGAAAGTGGATGGGACAATCTGAACACAGCCAAGACTTCTTCATTCTGAAGAGTATTTCTGCCTAGACAATGTGGCTTGTCACTGAGTGCTCGCTCTCTACAAATCTGGAGTGTTGGGCCCACAAGTGACCAGTTACATCTTCCTCTGTTGAGGTGAAAGCTACCATTACACCCCATCAGGCACAGAACGAGTGACAAAAGGTCATTTCAGGTCACCTGCTGCAGAGTACCAAACCAAAGCAGAAATGATGACCAAATAAAGAAATTAGGAGTAACCAGTCTGAACACAGTCCAAATATCCAAATATCCAGTATATAGAACATTTAGCAAACTGTTCCTAGAGGAGAACCTAAACCAATTGTTAATCCCACAGAAGAAAACCTAAAAGAAAAAAACACTTCAATTACCAGCAGACACAAGCAGCATACTAATCAAGTTAGCATTAAACCAGAAATGTCAAATGCCACAAACTTGTTGGGCTCCTGATGCAACTCCACTGACTTCAGCCTAAGCTGATGACTACTCCAAGGACCTAAATTTCATTCCATGGCTTCTCTGAACAACTTGAAAATATTAGAAGTTATAAATATTTTAGAGGCTCTCTTCTAAAATAGGTGTCTGAAAAATAAACTGAGATCAGACTAACAATGCAAGGAGGAGGAGCACAAAGGGGAAGGTTTTAAACAAGGGCATGAGGCTTTCAAACCACACCTCTGTGTTTTGCAAGGGCATGTTAAATGTCAACCTGAGGCTGGATTCCTGACCTTCAGGGTTTGTTTGCTGGCCACTTCATCTTAAATTACATTTTTGGCCAAAATCCTGAGTTTGCCTCCTCTTACAGCTGTGATTCAAATGGAAAGTAAATAAAAAGCGTTAGATTTATTTAGCCTTTGTTCATAGAGATACTAGACAACACTTACCGATATTTTTGAAGAGAAGCCTGTTGTGAAATGTTACCAAAGCAAACATATACAGCACACAAATGCAAGTAAATAACTCCATATTCTACGTTGCCAACAATCAAATTAGGAGGGATGTTTAAATAGCAGGTATATGTAGATCAAATTAAAATTACAGTGGCAGTGAAACACAGAAAGGTTAGATTTATGACTTTTTTATTTAGTCTCTTATTTTCTGTTCTTCTTCAGCTACAGTGATACTGCTTCAGGTTGTGTGGTGTCCAAGAGACTATAGATCAAATGAATGACCAAAAGAATGACCTATTAATTAAACTGAAAATACCAAGATCAGATACGTTGGGATTTTGTTCATTTTTGATAGTGCTGCTCAGTAGTGATTACTTACACTAATTTATGGAACTCAGATGACATTAACTGAATGACTAGAAATTCCTCCTGTATAAGATACAAAGTCCCCTGAAGTGAACTGAAAGACTTTAATTTGTGCATTTATATATTTATAGGAGCCACATGTAGGCATTCTTATTCATTACAAAGATGTTGGGACTTTTTCTGGATACATATTGTGTTAAACAGAAGCTGATAGTTTTATATAATGTCACTTAATCAAAGATGAAGAGTAAGAAGCAACTTTAAAAAAATAAAGCAGCTGAATGAAATTATTAAAAATTTAGGAAACGGGTACATAAAGTCTGCACAAGTCACTAAAATTCTAGGCAGAAGTTTGGTGGCTTTACTTCATTTTCAGTCTCCTACATGAGGAAGGAGATGCTGTTGGTCTATACAGCCCCCTGTGAGTCACACAGGTTCATGGAACCTGCCAGTCACTTGTGGTTGAGACTGAAAGAACAACCCGATATAACAAAAACTGGTTTTAAGCTGCATTTCCATTGTTCCCTGCAGTTTGCCTTTTGCCTGAGGTCAGGCAATGCTCTGCTAAAGTAACGAAAGATGTATAATGGCTATAGTTTACTGTAGATTATTTGCTGTCCCCTAGCTCCTGCCTCGTGTGTGGAAAAGCTTCCAGGCCAATGAGACAAACAAACAAACAAACAAACAGAAATTCAAGTAACATAAGCCCAGTACACAGAAACCTGTGGGTGGAGGCATCTGGAGCATTTGGCTACAAAACAGAGGATGGTAAAACCAGAGCAAGACTGCTTGAGATGGAACAGCGGGAGGAACTGTGGAGAGAAAGAAAGAGGGGGAGTGGACAGAGCTGTCACCTGGATTAGCAACATTAATTTTGGCATTTTGGAAAGCAGTAGTGTTTCAGTGGGGCACATCAGAGAATGTTTTTATATATTATGCATACATATCTTAACAGTATTTTCTATATTTACTTCCTGGATGCATTTTCAGAAAATTATTTCCACTTCACACTCCCAGATGTCCAGGGAATCCAGGCAATATCTACCTACTCCAGGACACCTTTCTAGTGCATCTACCTAAGGTATCATCTAGGGTGCAAATAAACACAGCTGCCTGCATGTTCATACTTTCAGCACTGGATTTGAAGAAGACCACAAGCACCTTGAGATGTGAGTTCGAGCAGGATTTCACCACCTCAGCCTGCTCAGCCTGTGCTCAGATAGCACTTTGCCTCAGAAACACCACCATAACCCCCTCTTTTACAGCAGAGTCCCTTAGAGGTCTCATCCTCCACTGTTACTACAACAGCTGGAGCATTCACAGGGCTGAGCATCTCCTTGTGCATTGCAAGCCTAAGTTTGACCAGCACCTGACCCAAGAAGGGCAGAAGAGAGAAAAAGAGACGCAGTGAGCTCCACATTTGGTCATGCTTATACTGAGCTAGCTGCTGGCTTCTCTTGGTGGCCCAGATGCAAGGGCTCCCATCACTGCTGGGCCTGAAGGGGAGGCACTTCTGGTAGAGGCATCAAAAAGTAGAAGAAAGGGAAAAAAAAGAAAAATATCCTGACAAACAAGGGCGAGGAACCCAAGAAGAAGGCAGTAGCTTGTGTCTGCAAATAGCATTTTCTGTGGGGAGAGCTAAGAATTAGTTAAATGGTACCGAGAATTTCAGTTGGGCTATTCTTTTTTTTTTTTTTTTCACTTTGAAAGGACTCCAGTGGGGGGCTTTTATGTATGAGAGTTTGGCATCTCAATAAAGCCATAAACTTCACAGTAGCTCTGTAATGCCCCTATTTTGCTTATCACTTTTATTCTGCAGTGCTTGTCCATGCCAGTCATCCTCTGAGAGAAGAACACATGAAAGCTTCACTCTTCTCTGCATTGCCATTAAGCTTCAAAGGGTTGGCTCCATGTACAATTTAAAATCACTTTTTGTAGTAAAGCACTGTTATTAGCTCCAGCAAAGGGAATGAACATACAGAAAAAAAGCAGCCCTGTAATATGAGTTCAGAATCAGCAGGTTAATTTTCTTTTGCATGGATTTTTTTTTTTACCCAAATATTTTAGGGATGTTGATATTTTCACTAAGGTTTTCATTCAGAGTGACTCATAGCTGTGGCTTCCTATTAACAGAAGGGATTCCTATTTGGACTCCCTACAAGGCACCTCCTTTCTATTTACATATAAATCAGATGCAGGAAGAGATTAGCAGCTTCATTCCAGTAACTGCAAGTAATCCAGGTCCTCCAACATTCATATTTAGCCAATTTGCAAAGAAGTATTCTATGAGCTGTACAAAAGACTTGAGGAGGGGAAAGGCCATTTGTTTTCCTTTTCCAGGAAAGAACTGTTGCTTGAGCAAGGGATTATGACTGAAAAACCCAGTGGAAATCCCAGAAACCAAAGCAAACCTGTGCTGACTTGAAATGCAACTATGCTAGAGGTAGCGGGTGTTTCTGATTTTTCTGCTTTGGATACAAAGGAAAAAAAAAATGAAGTCAACCTCACAGGCTTTGATGGGAATGAGCTGCCTTATTAAAGGACCGATTTAAACGTAATAAAAGTGACTGAACTCCATGCAGCAGGGTCATGCTGTTAACAATCTGGACTAGAAGGTAAACAGACCATTAATACAGCATGGAGCTGATTAGCGTGCTGAGAGAACAAGGAAATAACCTACAGGGACCAAGAGAGGAAAATGAATGCAAAATCAGATTGAATTGAGAATAATGTGAACTAATATGTCCAGGCTAAAATATCAGAGTGGTTTATAAAGCAGCCATGGAGAGGTCCCTCAGCCTGGCTGGTGTGGGTTTGGCTCAAGGGCAGAAGTTGGGGCCTGGCAGGAACAGCTTCCACCTCCAAGAGATGGGCAACCAGAAGCCTCTGGGAGCTCTGGGTACACAAATCCTGTGGAATAATTCTGCCAGGAGAAGAGGGGGCTATGTAGCTCTGCAGCCGGACCCTGACCATGGAGCTGAGAGTATACGTGCTGCACAGCGAGAAGAAGGGAGAAGAGCCCTCCTTAGTAGCACACCACTCTCCTGTCCTGTTAATCTTAGCCTTGAGTTAAACTTGAATAAGTTAATAACTCTGACAAAAGTGAGCTTCTGCACCAGAAAAACATGCACATCGGTGCTTCACCTGTATGGATATACAGTCTCTCCACATAAATGATATATACTTCATACTCATATACAAATACCTAATTAAATATATACTCTAAGTATTATATGACTGTGTCTTGACCACATTGTCTTCCTATTCGAATTCCTCAGGGTCTGATCATGACCTCATTTCCACTGATGCTCATCTGGAACCAGCAGTTACACCAATGAAAACTGATATAAATTTACATTAGAATGAAGCTATTATAAACTGTTCCCACTGAAATATGTGTTTATATCTGACAGCCTGCAAGTTTTGCTCAGGAAACCAGTGAAAAGAAAGAAAGCTCTTCCAAAACAATTTAATTTGAAAAGTCCCCAAGTTATACACTCCAGCACTGTAAACAAGGTTCTCCTATGAAATGGTTTTCCATGAGATCAACATTTAATACAGGTGAATTTGCCATTCAGTCTTTCCTTTACCATTTTTATTGTCAACATAAACATTTATAAGGAAGATATTATGATAGTTTTGTCTGTTTAGGAGCTCAGCCTGAAAGAATGCTGCTTTCAGTCTGCAAACCTTTTCACAGGCTTTTAATCACAAAGATATTTGCCACAGAGTTTTCCAGATATCCTGGTGTAGCCAAAACTTGACAGAGACTGATCCTATATTGCAGTGATCTTTTTAGATAATTTTCTTAGAAAGTGGGAGGAAAGATAAAGAGACAAAAAAAAGTCAAGCTCAATCTGGTAACATAGGAGTGGGGGAAACCAAGAGACTCACAGAACACAAGAGCAAAAAGCTGGAGAAGCAAAAAGAAGAGCAGCTGCTGGGAAAAAGGTCACCAATTTCAAAAATCTCACTTCTTTTAAATTTAAAATTAAGGTGAATAGTATCTGTATAAAATGCATAATCCTTCAACCTTAATTCTTTGCAATATACTTGCTCCTTATTTTGCTAAAGCAAAACCACATATTAAATCACTCTATCTGGATGATGTTGTGTCGTGGTTTCAGCCAAATTTACCAAAACCTGAGTGACAGATGTCCCCCCCTCCCCCCTTTTACTCAGAGAGGAGAGGAAGGAGTTAAAGAGATTCAAGAGTTTAGAACAAACTAAACTACTTTAATGAAAATATAAGTAATATANAGCATTTGGTTATCTCTGATTTTGGCATTTTAAAATCGTACTTTTAAAAAAGTGATTTAAATTGTTGGCATTGTTTGACATGGCCGTGAGTGTTAATGACCATGGTCATGAACAGTGGTCCAGAATAGATGACAGAAAATTGAACAGTAACAGTTTAAATATATTATTTGCAAATCATTGATTTGCAGATGGCAAATGTCAAAACCAGAGACAACTGAAAGTTCAGTCATGATTTACTTCTTTGTTCTGCCTGTTGTTTCATTCAGGGCTTTTCAGATTAAAAAAAAAAAAAAAAAACTGGATTATTAAAAATTAATTATTAATAACCAATGACAAAAAAAATTAAAAATAGAAGACTAAATAAGCTAAAGACAAAATACACTGAATTGCCAAAAGACAGTACTACCCTACTGGCAAAAAAACCAAACAGATATGGACATTAGCTTTCTGCCACAAAATAGGACAATAGAAAACTGCATAAAGTTAAGCCATGGAGAAGGATTTTTTTTAAATTACAGTAGTACATAGCATTTCATTAGTAAATAGCTGAAAACCAACCACATCTTTTTATGCAAACCATGCACAGCCAATCTGCATATTTTTTGTTTTCATGATATGAAAAGGAAATGGTAACAAATATCCAAGCAAATACCCTTCCTGTAGCCAAACTATGCCTCTTCAGGAACCATGTAATCGGATACAATATAATATCATCATTCATCATCTAAGACATTCAATACAACTTCACCCATATCACCAGGTCATTTCTTCCAATAGTCATTTAATAAAAGCATAACTTTGTAGTCCAAAAATATTTACGCTGGCTTCAGCAAAAACTATCTGATTGGAACAGTCCAAAGAGGTCAGGGTATCTTGAGGATGCTCAAGTTCCTGGCATTTCTCACTGCTGTCCCCTGTAAAATAAGGACTTCACAGAGAATATTCAGACAGTTATATTTATAATTTCTTCTTCCTCTTCATCAAGGTCAAAGAGATTTGAAGATGCTCAGGAACTCACAAAAGTAGGATTCTTATTTATAATCTTCTTAGTGCCAGAACAAGAGTCAGCTGGTCTTTGCTACCATAAATAGAAAGGTCTCCCCATGCTCTCATTTATAAGGGCTGGGAACTACCATTTTTCCTGGCCCTGTGCCTTTCTGAGTCAGAAAGAGCCCCAGGCTCAGCACCTACCTCTGCGGCCCCTGGAGACATAAGCTCAAAAGACAGCAGATAGTGCAGATTGACATTACAAAACAACACCAAATTATCTGACTTATGTTTTTATTATTTATTAAACATAACTTTACAGTTACAGATTTTTCCTCCCTACCCATCTTAAGGTTGCATTCAGGTTTTAAGAGGTACCCTGTTATTTCTAGATTACCAGTTGACTGTAGGGGATGTACAGAATATAAACAACAGATGCAGGACCAGATTCTCCCCTCTGTTTGGCTACAAGAAAGCAGAGGGAAGTAAAGGCTGTACTTGTAGAGGCAAGTCCTAAAAGTTAAACCTCGCAGTCCCCAGAGGAGAAGAGTAGGATGCAATCCTCATTTGGGTGGGACAACACATTTTGAAAGTGATTGCATCAGGAACAAGGGAGCACTTGTGTGCAGAAAAAAATGTCTTGCCCTCCTCAAGAACAAAAGGAGGAAATACCATCACTCCTTCCTTCGGATATATTTTGTCAGCATCAAATGGAATTTTGTACAAGTGTATGAATATGCACACACACATAAAACCATACAGCCATTTAAGATTGAAGTTGCTTCATGCTCTGGACTAATCACAATATCACAATACCTCCTGCTTCACTCTGATGAGGAAGATGGAACAGAAGAGAAGGACAAAGAAAATAATAGAGATACCAGCAAATAGATTACCCAAAATGGACAGCCTTTTGCTACTTTATTCCCTCTTTTATAATCTAGCTTGAGTTTCTCATATCATCTTCAGCCCCCTTCATTTCGGAAGGAGCATACAAGTGTGTTCTTGCTCGCTTGCCTTAGCACTGCTCTTTAGTGGCAACCCAGAGGCTCATTACATTTCTTATCTCTGAAAAATGTTTAATGCCTTTCAACATTCTCACCAAAAAAAATAACTCGTTAATCATCTCATGTTTTCGTATTGTGGCTATTATTCATAACTTTTGCTAATTTGCTAAATGGGCCAAAATGGACATTTTAATCTCACTGGCAGTGGTGATGTATTCAGAAGAGCAGGCATATTGCAGATGTGACACTGAATCATTTCTATGAAACCAAAACACAGGTGGTGGTACTGCCCGGAAAAGACATTACTACTTTAGAGGTAACCTAGACTTCAATGCCCACTTCTCAAACTGTTTATAAATTCACTTCTAATCAGAGAACAGAAACCAAGATTACTTAAGCCTAACACAGCAAAATCCACACAGGAGCCCTCTTACCTACCTTTTCTTGGGGTTCATGATTTCTTCATCTGGGCCATCGGTGATCTATCTGCAATGGGAAAGATGGAATGTGACCCCATTCCAGCCTAGAGCAGAGGTTGGGAAATGGGATGGGGCTGGGACTTCCTCAGGATGTGGAGGAAACTGGAATCAGATCTTCCACTTCCCAGGCAAGTGCTTTACCCCCAGGTCATCAGGACAACATGGCCACTACTTTTCCCTCTTCCCTAGATATTTTATTGCTATCCCTTGCTGAACCGAGAGTGCACAGACCACTTCTAGCAAATCAAGCCCTTCCAGAGAGAAGCCCCAAACTGACTTATTTAGCCAAAAAATCTGGCTGTAGCAATACCACTAAAGGTACTGAAGTAACCTTTTTGGGTCTATGGGTCACCTACATAACCCAGGTAGATTTTACACTTATTGCCCAAGGAAGTATGGTTCCTTAAGTGGGCTTATAAAGAAACATAGGAGCCTAATTTAAGAGTCTGGCCATTAGTCTCTGATGCATCTGCAACGTGAATATTAACAGATGGCTTTTTGCTTTCACAGATCACACCTGGCCTAAGAGCCTCTGCCATGTTCCAGCCTTGCTGCAAGGGTCAGCAAAGAGACAATGCCTCCACCAGCAGCACAAGTAGCTGGTTCACCTTTCACAAAAAGCTGCAAGCAGCCACAAAGTCAACTCTCTTGCAAGCATTTTCTGTAATTTATGTCATTTAGCACTTGTAAATGCTAATACAGCTTCCTGCACTTATATGACTTCTTAATTTCTTACACAATCATACAGTTACAGTTAGAGATAAGAAAACTCTAATTGCACTGATGCAAAATCTGAGAGAAAGAAGTCAAGAATAAGGCATTTTATTAATTGGCATTAACTTTTCACTCTTACCTCCTTGCAGGTAAAACAAGCCAAGATTGGGTGGAAGTTAAGAACATCCTGGCTTTTCTTAACCTGGCTCTTTACATTCTGGATTAGCAAATATTTTGGGGTGGGACCCATACTTTCCTGTCTGCAAAATAAAATTAAAAAGAAAAAAAGAAACTAAACTTAAAACTAAACATCAAATGTCCACTTTTTCTCTGAATTTGATGAAACAATGGAAAATACAAAGTTTTCCTTGATGGCAAAGGGCTTTTTTTTCCCCAGTTATTCTAACTCAATAGAGCTGCTAAAGAACTAGTGAATAGGACAAAGTGAATGGGACAAACAGGATGAAAATCTGGAGGCTGTCTGGCTTCCATTAGCAGTTTCAACTGAAAATAAATCTTTTCAGATATTTTTCAATATCATTAGACCATATTTTCTTATGGAAAACTATTCTTCCAGAAAAATTCAGTCTGTTCCTAATCAGGACAAAATAGATAATGAGTAACTTTTCAATTGTTCTTTAAACGAGACCTGGAAATCTAATTGATAATAAATTTACAATTCCATTAAGAATCAAATAGTTTCTTCTTTGACTGTTTAGTAAAAATCCTGCTGGGGATCCTTGTTATTTTTTAATGACTCAGGACTTGCAGAACATTATATTTCATAAATGGAGGTTATTTAGTGCAGAGAACATTGGCTCATAGTGGTTTATCCTCTTCTGCAGGGTGATAAAGCATGTCTTACTGTCTTAAACATGAAGACTTTTCCAAGATAACGTACTAAAAGCAAAGGATTTTGCCTGTCTACAACTGAAGTCACTAGCGTTGTCACTAACTTCACTGAAAGAATGACTGGAAACAGAAAGAGTGTCCAAATGTAATTCTGCAAAGACCATATATATTTAGAAGCCATTTAACTTCCATCACGTCTTTCCTTCCTTATATCCTTGCCATACACAGTGCTGTTTAGGCCAACCGCCATTGGAAATCTAGTGAATAGGTGTGAACTATGTGCTGTGCACTGAATTTTTAATGTCTAAAACAGAATGCACTGTTCCCAAAGAGTGATAAAAATGTCTGCCTCCTAAGGGCATTTTTATTTTTGCATTTGGAAATTATTCCTCCCTTCACAGCTGTTACCCAGCCAAAAAACAATGCGTGAGCACAGCCAGCAACTGGGAGTGGAAAGGAGCTATTTATTTCCTCACTATGGTCCAAGGTGTTTTCAGGATTGCTGAATATAGTTTCCTGTTTTTAAGATGGTTCTTAAAAGTGGACCTTTGGGGAAGCAAGTTATTCTGAAAGTTGAACTAACTTCAGAGTAATGTCATTGATCTCCCTAAACTGACCCTGGTTTAATGTCACTGTGGTTCACTTTCTTTTGCATGTCATGAAACAACACAAAGTAACCCAAAGCGTGTTCAAGTATGGAAGTACCCATACT
This sequence comes from Pedionomus torquatus, assembly GCA_013398155.1. Taxonomy (NCBI): domain Eukaryota; kingdom Metazoa; phylum Chordata; class Aves; order Charadriiformes; family Pedionomidae; genus Pedionomus; species Pedionomus torquatus. The sequence continues at coordinate 645,660 of VZRU01010451.1, forward strand.
GCTGATACCCAATACTGGGAGCAGCTTCAGCTTTATGAAGTCATTGGAGTGACTTCAATCAGTCCAGTTGCAGTTGACATTTGAGACAGAACTGGGGGTCCTTCTCTTTTGCACTGCTCTACTTCATGACAAGAAAGCAGCATTTATTGTCATGTGTGTGTGCTCCTTTTGCCTTATTGCAGCACAACTTTCAGTATTGCCTGGTGAGCTCATGGGAGCCAAGCAATTTTTATGATAGACTTTTTATTGATAGACCATTAATTTATTGATAGTCTGTTAGGTGTTTCTACAGAGCAGCTTTCTCAAAATATATCTCAGCAAATTTAAGGAGTCCTGGCATGTTCCAGAGACAAAATTGAATGTGCTACCCTGTTGCAGCATTTTAAGTTCATTTTCATGGGTAAGTATGTCATTTGAAATCTTCCTAAATTATTATGCAATATTTATACTCACAATTGGTACTCTGTTCTCTTAAAATGTAACACAGTGTTATTCCATCCCTTTCCATCTTATTTGCATGATCATTTTATTACCATGTAACATGGAATTGCATTGGTCTGAGGTTTCTGCTGGTGGAGAAAAAACAAATTTGGTTTCCAAACTAAAGCAGCACACACACTTGCAGGGCTACAAACACACTAGATTTTTTTTTCAGGTTCTGTGCAATTCAGGGCTCAGTACAGCTCCAGCTGGGCACCGGTAAGCCACTTTTTGATATTTTTCCACTACAGTTCCTTTATTGGTAGTGTCACATACCTATTGTCAAGCTTGGTTGGATACAAAGGCAGGAGGGCATCCTTGCAGGCTCAGCGCTATAACAGGGCTATAGCCCATCTTTCTCTCTGCAACATATACCTGAATTAGATTTTGAATTCTTATGGCATCAAAGTGCCAAAATTCACATAACTTCAGCCGTAACATGCCTGATCATTAATAATGGCAGCTAGAGTGAGCACAATGTAGGTATAGTTCAGCAGATTAAATTAAACAAATTATGTTTAATAATAATCAGGTTTAAATCTCACTAGACCCAGGGGAATCCCTGTCCTGTAAGCTTTAGTGGTGAATTAGTTGGATTCCTGTGTTTGGGACACTCACTTGTGTCTTCATCTAGAAAAGCATTCACAGAAATTTGTTTATTCTCTAGATCAACATTTATTTTGAATGTAAATATTTTTTGAATGTAAATATTTTAAGACCAAAGGGGGACTGCTAATAGGATGTAGTATTTTTGAAAACATGATCCAGTGAAAGATGTTTTTGAAAGATGTTGGCTTGCCTCCTTTACTCTTCAGGATGTGTAAATTCATGCATAATTCAAGTTTTACCTTTCCTGGAGGATTTCCTAGCATTTATGGAATCAGTAAAATTATCAGATTGCAAAGAAATACAGAGGAAAAAGCTGATTAAATGACAGTGGTTTTAACCATTTTTGTACTGTTTTGTTTCCTCCTGTTAATAGTTATTATCCTGTGGACATCTGAGGACAATGGTGTTCATGTTACAGATCTGCTTGTCATGTTTTCTCAGCTAACTTGTGCAAGCTTAGCATCCACAACCCCGAGGACCTGATGCTGTCCTCCTCTTGTTAGAACCAGACTCAGGGCACAGGATGGGACTCTAAAAGGATGACCAAAAGATGATGCTCGGTGCTTCTCATATTCACTGTTTTTCTTGAGAAAAATACCCAAAACATTCATGCATAAACATGGAAATATATACTGGTGGGGAAAGAGTTTACTGTAGTAGATTCTGTATTTAAGAAAATACAGAAAGAACAGTGTTGAAGAACTGGGTCAAAAGAACAAGAAAAGCTTTGAAAAAAAACACAATTAATCAATTAATTAATTTGAATTAATTATGAAGTTACTGGTTGAACAGCTACTAAAATTTAGCTGCTATCAGACTCAAAACCATTTTACAGTTATCTAGATAAATTTTGCTTATGTTCTTTTTCCTTTCAGACATGGATTTTCTAATCACACGAACTGAAGGAAAAACCTGTCTAATCAATGATGCCACACAGCATTTTACAGTACCGGGAGTGGAAAATATAATTCTGCATGTATATGTATTGATGATCATTATTGATAGCCAACATAGATTCCCTTGTTTTAGTAATACTGTTTTTATTACTAGCAGTGCTTAATATTCTGTAATTATATTCTCAAATATCATTCTAATGATTTCGTATCCCCCTTGCAGTAAAAATGGGTCTCTGTTGCTGGATTGATTCTTACCATGTAGAAAACAATTATGCCACTGAGGAAAATGTGAAAATTCAGAAAAAGAGGTGTCATGTATAATACTAATACCAAACATATTTGTATAAAGGAATGACTGTTATTTTTCTTATTATTTTACTGATATGCAGTTTAAAACAAAAAAGTCTACACATCACATATTCTGAGGAAATGATAAAACTTCCTGTTCTCTCACATCTGGAACATTAGCAAGCTCAACCTCCAAAAAAATAGAGGCTAAATAATTTACCAAGCTGTTTATTTCAAAGACCTCCTTCCAGAATTAAAGGAAATCTATTTGCATGTTTCTAAAGGCATTGTTCCTTCAGTCTGTGATGTTCATCAGTCAGGTTTGCTGCTTTTGTTTTTCTAATCTAAATAAATATAGTTCAATGGTTTGGAACTCCATGGTTATCCCAGTGGATTCCTCTATATCTATTGTGTAAGGCAGAACTAGGGGAAGCAAAGGATGACTAATTCAATGAACAATCTGCCATGTTTTAAGACTCTTATAAAGCCTAGTGATCCAATAGCTTCTGAATCTCTCCTACTCAGATTTGCATTTTCCATTTTCATTGATTATTTCTACAGTTTTCTTTGACTCATTAGTTCAATGGATTTGGCTAGAAATTAGCTAAAATACCTCTAATATTTTTGGTAAACACCTCTCATTTACTTGGGATACGTATGTACACAAGGGAAACAACCAAACAATAGCTACTGGGTGTAAATCAACACCCAGTTTGCAATAATATGCTCACAAAATCATTGCCTAAGTGAGAAACACATTTTGAGGTAAGGGAGAAATAACCACTGAGAAACAGCAGCTGAAAAGTGAAAAATAAGGAAAATGAAATATAGTATGCTGACAGAAGGAGTTAAAAATGAAAGTGGATTTAAAATTCTTTCTGGTATACTCTAATTTTTTTAAATATTTCTAAAATTCGGCAAAGCAATTACAGTTCAACTGAAGTACCAAACTTTGTGTAGTCTTACTTGTCAACAGTTTTCACAGTAAAGCAAACATCTGAGAGAGTTTGTGCCTTGAGCAGGGCTTTACAGGAATGAGATTTTCCATTTTGTGGAAAATTATCCAGCATGTGTTTGAAAGTGTAAACACAGAATTTTAAAATTTCCTGTTACTTCCTGTGAATCAGGCTGTTTCTGTATTTCCTACCAAAATAGCCTTAAAATCGATTTATGCTTGCTGAATGTCTTTGTTTTAGCAAAATACAGGGGGAAAAAAAAAAAAAAAAAAAAAAAAAAAAGATAATTTGGTTGATGCAACCTGGATTATGGCCCAAAACCACCACCTGTTCTTCCATTGAAATCGAGGTGAGTCTGGGCAGAATCACACAGTGCACAATCCAGGACCGAGCCCAAGCCTACACAGACAGAACCACGGAGAGACATGCATAACATGTAGAGACCATGCAGAGACAATGCATAACTGAAAGCAGATATATAACAGCTGGCTTTTTTTCTAAACTGTTCCTTACACTATCTACAGTCAAGTGAGAGACACCAGCTCCAAAGGGAGATAAATTGTCTCCCAAGGGCATTTCAGCCTAAATATAAAACACATATGTAGAATAACTAGCCAAATCACCTTCTGAAGAGCCTCTCCTGCTAACTACAGAGGACCTACCTTAGGTTAAATGTCTAAATTATAGAATTTCCACTTTTAAGACAATTACATTTGGAAGAGAGAAATATTTAATTATTATATACCATATTATTGATTTGAGATGGCCACAATTTCACTAAATCTTTTTTGTATACAATTTTTCACTAAAATTTTCACTAAATCTTTTTTGTATACAATAGCTGTTGATGATCAAATGTGTAGCTGCTGCCACCGAAAGAACCTCAGGGTTTCATAATACCACTGAGGACCAAATTTTTCCAGTGATCTCCAGAAGATATCTAGAGTTCATTACCATCTCCACACTATCTCCTGAAGACCATGTTCAGAAAACATTCATAGATATCTTAGGGAACTCCTTCTCACAATGTTGCCTAATGCAACATTTGTAGCTCATGAGAATTTTTATTCTCAAATAAAAATATGAAATGTAGTAGCATTTGGCCCCTTCGAACATCATGAATAGCTCAGTTAAAATTTGGTCAAAGCCATCATCACAGAGTAGACATTTTATTTCAGCTTACAGAGGAAAGGTTGGGAAGACAAAGGGCAGAGTTTGAATTGTCCCTTAAAGCTGTGTAGAAGGGCCAGTGCAAAGCGCCTGAGGAGAAGGGTGAGACATTTCCATTTCCTTGAGTAAGTCCATGATTTAGGCCCTGAACTTTGGACACTGGGAAGCTATGAGACTTAGGAGCACAAAAGTGGCAGCAGAAGTAGTTAAGATGGGAAGTGATTAAGGCATGAACAATGTGAGGCTGGAAAGTACTGCAACAGGCCATTGGGAAATTACGATTACAGTGTCAGCACTGAGCTGCCAAATGTGTTTTCGACTGACTCAAGTGGGACCTGGGATTTCTTTGTCGCAACACATGGCGTGGCTAAAAATTAAATTTTTGTTTCAATCGGTGAAGAAAACCTAAGTAAAGTGAAGTTGCTTTCCACCTTCTTGGTGGACACATTTGTGCGATAGATGGCCAGTGACACTAGCTTCTCATTGCTGGATTAGTCAGCAGCCCATGTTCCTCAAAGCAATTTTCCTAGTGCACAGGGAGGTGTTGCCCAAATAGTGACTAGAAAGCAAGACAGTGTGCCTTAGCAACATGTTTCAAGAAGAATAAACAGACTGAAAATTCACTGGCAAATCAACACAATATTTTTTATAAAAAGGGGAATCATTCAAGGGGACCTTTCTCAAGACCCAAGTTTGTGCAATCTAAAACTTGGAAAGGGATTTTGACTAGACTGAACAATCTCTGAAACAATTTCAGAGACATGCTCTTGGTAAATTCATATGTACTAAAGGTACTGGAGCTGATTTACTGTGAAGCAAGGCAATGCTCAAGGAATGCCCAAATTTCATGAGGAATGTAAAGTTGCTATTTTCACAGGATCATGAGAAAGTTACACTCACAACTTTTATTGTAACAATCCTAAAGCTCTCTCCTATCAAACTATTAAAAATATCTCCATAGATACAAATTAGTATCATAGATGCTAAAATATTGCCAGCATTCAGAGAGTGAAAATGTTCTAGGTAAAATGTCAAGCTAAACGTATTCCTTATAGGGAATGCTGAGCCGGGAGGGGTCTCTGTGCCATGACCCTCCAGCAGCTCCAAAAGTTGTTTCACAAAGACAGACACATACTCTGCAATAAAGGCATTTGGAGAAAACTTTCCATTTTTTTCTGTATTCTCCTGTATTTTTTTCTTCTGTTCTGTAAATGGAACTTAGCTTTCATTTCTTCTCACTAGAAGTTCAATTTTAAGCCACTGCTCACACTGGCACTCACCGGTTCAGTATTTTAGTTCAATGTTGCAATCTCAATAAAAATATTCTCAGAGGTGACTACATGCACTCACTGGGAATTTACCAGCACTTGAAAATGCTTTTCCATTATTCAGATGTCTCTAAAAAACTTTGCCTGGCAAAAGCAGGTTCTTTAGAATAAACAGTACCACTTAAGCATGGCCACGTCTCTTGCTTTAAATGCAGATAGTTCAGTCAAGGAACATTTCATGAAGCCACGTACTTTTTCTTCTGACTTCTCACATCACTTTATTACATCAAAAAAATAGATCGTGAGTGATCCCTGTTCACTTCAGTGCAAGAACCACAAGTCAAGTCTCTGCAGGGCTGCAGCCTGTGCAGGAAGGAAGCATTTTCACTCTCTGCACCAGCACTGCATCCCACACAAAGTTCTGTCCCATCCAGCTCACAAGGGCTGCGTCTCACCCGTGGGAGCTGGAAGGGCCTCTGAGCTGCAGGACCCACATGCCCAGTTACCGCTTGGGAGGGCGCTGGGGCTGTCCCTTCTCCCTCTCCATCACCCCTTGGCTTCCACAGGAAGGCAGCCTGGATGAGCCAGCAGGACAGGGGCTGCAGCACATTCCTGACAGATCCAAGATAGAAGACACTTAAACAGGCAGTATAGCCTTAATTCTATTCTCAGTTACCCAGACATTAAACAACCCCCAGACTTCCATTGTGTAGGGATTGTATCTTGATGGGTAGAAGAACAAAGAAACGTGTCAAAGCATACAGGAATATTTCTCCCTACATGCTCGCATTTTTCTGAATGTTAATTAAATAACCTCAGGTGGCTTCGCCTAATTGTTTACACTAGAACTTTTCATCAGTTTAATACTCCATAAACCTGACTACACACACTACTCATTCAAGAATTTTTAAAAATGGGTGCGCTTTGTTTCAAGATGCAGATGTTAGTGTAACACAGCACTAACAGATCTCTCAGTATGAATAAACAGGAATCTGTGTTTATGCATGATACAGGGAATTGTGTAGGGAGGTCTCTTCATTAAAATGGTAAACTAAGCCCAACTTAATTACAGCTTGAAAGCCAAAGGGAAGTATGTTACTATCTTATCCTGCAGGACACAAGGTAATTTAAAAAAACAGTGGCATGTTAGTGATAACGTAAACAGAAATACAAACTCAAACTGGGCAGTAGTATTTGGCATGCTTCATAGCTATAGAAATCCAGTTTTATTTCCAGCAATGATTTTCTGGCTTGGGTATTTGTAAGAAAAAAAGGTAAGTCAGTTTTTAAAAGCTGTCCTAAAGCACACTCTATATATCTGGAAAAGAACATTAAATACACAATATACTTTTTTTTACCCTGAGACAGTTTACACAGGTTCTAGACTAATATTTTGCAATGAAAAAGAGAGCAAGCATTCATAAACACAACTACATTTTTTTTTCTTCTAACAAGGAATCAGAACCAATAATGTTTCTCTGTTTCCTTGCCTGATGAAAAAAAGGCTGTAACCCAAGATATTAAAAAATTGGGGCAAAAAAAATATCTGGGCACCAGGATGTAAAAGTCATAGTGCTGAAGACTCTGTTACAGCATTTTGGACACATATTTTGTTTGCTTCATTTTTAAAAATTATCTTTTTTTTTCTGAAGGTGTTTCCATAAGGAAATGAGCAATTTGTCTCCCTGGTTGTTTAACAGCCAGATAAATTCACAGCCTCAACAAATCCCCCTGATAAATTTTTAAGCTAAAAGTACCATAAGCTATCCCTGTAAGTAGAAATAATGCATTATATTACTAGACTAGTTTTGGCATTTAGCTTCTCCTATTCATTTATTCTCACCCAAAAGAAGAAGAATTCTCTTGTTCAGCTGAGCTGATATATCTCCAGCTAAAATATCCGCAATTTGCAAAGTACCTATACTTGCAGGCAGCTTATATTGATAGTTTTGAGAGCAAAGCAGTCTGTGGTGCTGTCTATCTTTGCACAATATCATTGTGGTTGGCAGAATCACTCTATAAATAAGCTTTGGGTTCTGTGTTCTCAGCTCTTTCAGCCTCAGGAGGCTGGAAATTAAAGCCTGCAAATCATAGGGAAGTGCCCTAACCAGCCAACATGGGGGGAAAAGTAGGATACTGTGGGTTTTATTGGCTCACAATACAAATAATCTAACTGTTCCCACCTTGCTGAAAATTTTAAATAGACCAAGTCTTATCAAAAGTATGTAAGATGACATTTTTTCAGCAAAATGGCTCAGCCAAATTAAAGCACCCAGAGTTAACATCCAAAAAGACTATGAATACAGCAGTCTATCAAACCTCACATAAAACAAACTTTAGATGTGGATGCTGTCATGCAGCCACATGCAAAAAATTGCAAACATTTTTACATGCCACAAGATGAAACTGCAACCCCACAGTCAAAAATAAGGATTCCCTTTAAATGAGTGGAGAGGAACCAGGAACCACAACAGCCACCCCTGAGGCCACCACTCTCTTCTCCTGGCACTGGCTGAACCTTTCTGCTAAGTCCCTGGAGTTAACTCTGATTAATAACCATGCTGCAGGTCGGCACTTGGCCAGCTCCCATCAAATAATATTTACATCTCTCTTATCTTGTCATAAATTGTTAAACTTGATCTTTTCACATACCCAAAGCAATTACCTGCCTGTTTATAAAAGCAATGTGGTGCATTGCTAGAGGCATAAAATAGCTTCTATTATGTTTTCAAACTTCTGCTGGTAGATGGAGTCGGTAGCCAGGGAGACTGCCTTTCCTGAATGAATGGACTGAGTCCTCAATCCTTTATTCTGATCTGCTGAATAGAACTAAAATGCTTAACCAATCACTTGAATGGATGTTAGTATAGTTGTTTTCAAACCTGACCTGCTCCTAGAGCTGTTCAAAAACCACCAGTATCCCACTTAGCGGTGAGAGCAGTTAGTAGCAAGGGAACTGGATTTGGATAGATAACGAATTCCTAAGTTCACCCAATAGACACACTTAAGTACATTGCAATGCAAAAATGCTCCTTTCTCTTACTGTCAAAAATCAGAATTCAGGGGTTGGTGTTTCTCTTGTATCACCATATCTCCCTGCTGCCTTTTGCCAGCAAGCAACTCAGCCCGTTTCTGCTTTAGATACCGTACCTGTGTCCCCAGCTCTCCCCAGTTCCAATTGCAGAGAGGTGCTTTGCAGGAACAGGTCTTCAGCGATCCTAACCGATGTGCTGATAGAGCTGACATCCTGCTTCAAAAATGAGTGTAATAGAAGAAACTTTAAATAATTATTTTAACAGCTTATTTTCACTGTCAAATTCTTTGACCATTAATAGAACAAATATTGTTTCAGTAGTTAACCTCAATTACTTCGTTATACAACTAATAAACCACAAATTTCTTCTTTCACTGGGATTCATAGGGGTTTCCACTTCAGTATCTTTCAAATCTTCCTCTCAGTGAAATCAGACCAAATAAGTCCATCTCACATAGCAAAGGAGGTAGGTGCTCTCAGCCCTTCAACATTTTCATTCCTCAGGCTTCCCAAAGACAGAACCACCCCAATTTCCACCTGCAAAAGGGCAGCCCCAGAATGTAAACAATTTCTTTGTGCTGAATCTCTCTTTGCTTTCCCTGAACTCGAGTTGACATGAAGTATTTGGTTGAGCTGCGCGTGGACTCCAAAGGCCAAGCCTCCTTCTCTCTGCCAGGCATGCTGAGATAAAAACACAGATAAGATTCGTTATTACTGTAACTTCTATACCTGGGAAACATAAAACCTGGGCAGTGCTCAGCTTCTTTTGGACACTGTGTGTAAAACCCACTGACGCAGAGCACACAAGAGGCAAAATTCCTCTGCATCCAAATTGTGTTCTATAAATCCCTTCTATACAGTCTATTAGAGGAGATTTGCATCATGTTCAAAGGGAAAAGATAATGCTGCACTGATATCAGGCTTTTTGCCTTCCCGGCCTTTCATTTTTAGCCCTTCTCTACCATTTCAGCCTTGCTTATGCTGCTTTGTGTCTGCTTTCTTGCAGCCGTCAGGACATGAGTGCCCAGAGCGCACACGCTGCCAGGGCAGATATGAGAGAGCAAGTTTATTGGTGGGAAGGATGGCATAGCCAGTGCCGTATTCTTCTGATTCTTTATTTGTTAGTCATAGTTTGAAGATGTTACAGGGAAAATAACTTTGCAGCATCTTCAAACATTGCACAGAGAGTAGGCATGTGGCACTTCTCTGAAAACATAGGAATGTTTGGCCAGCTTTCCCCGCTGCCCAGCTGACTTGTACAGAGCACTTAGCAAGCAGCAAAAGATCCAGGCTGCTGAGAACACACTAATTACAAAAACATGCTTCTGTTTAATCATGTCAGGCTTCAGCTCTGTTCCTGAATTTTCTTTAGATTTTTGCTCTCCACCCACTCCTTGGTGAGCTCTGGCTAAATGCTCACATTGTCTATTGTTAAATATTTCTTGACTACATGATGATAGCTGGTTTTTGAACAGCGCCTAGACAAAATCACCTTTGCTGGATGGGTCATGAGATAGGGTGGAATTTATGAGGCATCTTTCTCCAGATGACATTGCCTTCAGCCTTCAGCTATGTTTTGTCAGACACAGTCCAATACTCTGTAAATGCATGCTCTTTCATGTCACAGTGATCTGGAAATAATGTCTCTGAATGGAACAAAACAGAAAGACATGACATTTTCTCCACAGCCTGTCTTAAAGTGGTATCTTTAAAAATATCGGAATAATCTGTATTCTATGTATGACAGGTAAAGGTGAGCCCTTTTTATTTCTGACACCTGTTAGAGGAACAGCTGGACTGCACAACCCCTGTGTTGAAACTACATTCTCATTTGTTTTCTTCCCAGACAGACCGAGCATTTTGAATAAAATACATCCCAGTCATTCTACAGAATGCCTGGTGCTAGAGGTTGTGCTGCTATTTCTAACAGTTGTGGGCAGGTTTATGCTTCTTCCTACGCACCTATTGTGGGTTGGAACGGACTCTTCTGTGTCCTTTTGCTCCTCAGCTTTCCTCCCAGCATTAAGAAAGGTCATCACCAGCAACAACATGACGTGGAAACCAGTACTCTCCTTCCTAACAATGGGAGTGGCAGGCAGTGAGCTGGGAAAGGAGTGGTGGCTTTTTGACCCTACCCATGCCGTTGACCTGATCTATGGCAAATCAAGGACTGTGCAAAATACATCTCCACTGGAGCAAGAGAAGAATCTGTGGTGATCCCAGAGTTGAATCCTTATTCTACTCTCAAATGCATTGTGAGGATGCAGGTTGCATCCATCTCATCACACACAACAGGCAGAGCCCATTTAAAACAGCTCTCACATTCCTCAGAGCTTTCCTTACCAAACATAATGAACTGAACTCTTCTTTTTTTACGAATTGGTTCAATTAGCTATGCTCATGAGGCAAACTAGGTGACCAAAAATATTTAATGTATTGGTTTTGAGAATTTGGGTACTCATACAACGTCACCAGGACATGGACTCTAAAATAAATTTAAGAGAAAAGGAGAGTTGGAATTTTTGTGATACACTTGGAAGTAACATATTTTACATAACATAAGGGTTTTTAATGGCACACTGAGTGCATAAAAAAGCAAATGGGTTCTCTGATGTGTTTCACAGCATTAATAAACATGAGCTTGACAAAAAAGCATCATTTCATTCCCACACAATGAATTTGGAATGAGTCACACAAATAAATACAATATAGCACAAAAAGCACAGAAGTTTTGCCAGAAGTTATATATAGAGAAAAACAAAGCCCTGGTCCATTGGCTCTCAGTGTTCAGATGACCATTCTGGTACTTTCATATGCACGTCAGAAGGTCCTCAAAAGCTGCATTCTGTCTTTTGCTTCTCTTTTACTAGCAAATTTTAGGTAAGCTAGAAAGCCTACAATGAGAACAGTTAAAAAAATCTAAAATACTTGGTTAAGGCACCAAAATAAACCTGGAGCTGCTGAAATGGAAAACAGAATGAGTCATAATCCAAGAAATGCCTCAGGCTTGCCACACTCTGAGCATAATATGTCAATATTTTCTAATAAACTTGATCTTCAAAGGTTCAGAATGCCCAGCATATATTTTATATAGCCACCAAATGAAAGCACAGTTCCATACATGCACCTTCATTGCCCTCGTACTTTGGGGATGAGAGAGATGCTTCCCGGGTGCTTCCTTAGAAGTGCCCCAGGAACCTTGTCAGAGCATCGCCTGGCCCAGTGTGTGCAGGGGTTTTAAGGAACCAGATCTCAGGTCAAGGGAAAACTGCTTCAGAGAGCAAGAGAGGGCTAAGTCTCAGGAATAGCCTAGAATTCAGAGTATTGCCTGGCTTGTTTTACCATATATAGCCTGGATACAGTCCTTGAGTATTTTGACATTCGAGTCTCTGATTCTGCCCTTACTCCCAAAGGTTCAGCTGGAAAAGTTGGAGCTCTGACATTTCAGCTGTAGGACTCACAGGTTTCTAACTGGAGGATGCAGGTCTTTACACAGAATTCTATTTCAAAGATGAAAAGAAGCAAGCCATGGAAAAGTGATAAAAAGCATCAACGAAGGAACACGATCAAACACATTTAAAAAATAAACAAGATTTCAGCTATAAATTGAAGCAGCCTCCAGAAAATAAAAGGGACAGACCTTCAGCTGGCATAAACAGAAGCAGAGGAGGCCAAGTATTTATTCTGATTACTCTTAGAGCTATACCTCCTGAGAGAGACCATAGTAAAAAAACTGAATGCACCATTTGCAATACAAACAAAATAGGTTTTGAACTGTTTTCACAAACACATCGTGTCAAAAAGAAGGAAGGTGAAAACCTCTCTGTAGATGACCTTACTCTAAGTGTGCCTGCCAGGAATTTTACATGCAGTTATAGCCGTCTAACTATCAGAAAGACCGAGGGAGAATATGGAAAGAGTCCAGAAAACAGCAAAAATGATCAGAGAGCTGGAGAGACTGATACATAGTGGGTGACAAAAATAGAAGTGGATTTTTAAGCCCTTGGCTCTATGACAATTAAAGAGATACAGCGATCTACCACTTGAAAGGCATGAATACAAAGGGAGGGACTTTTATGGCAAAAGAGGAAGGGCAACTAAATAAGAAAAGAAAAATGTTTGCTGGATTTCCAAAATAGACTGAGTAGTCTCTGAGGCATGGAATGTGTAAGAGACCTGCTAGTCTAGGACTAACAATGTTTTCTTCTCTGAGTCCATGGTAGGTCTCTTAAAACTTTCTTATTCCTGTTCTTCTTAGCTCATCTCCACATCTTCAGTAGCTCCTTGCTACTGAAACAGTGTAGCTGGCATTTTATTCAAGGATCATTTAGCCCTGGTCAGAACAGTTTTGGAGAATGAACTGATTCCAAAGCTAGTCACTGTTCTCTGCTGTGTGCCCCACCGCTGCTGCCACAAGCACAGGAAATTTTAAGATCATACACATACAGAATCATGGAATCACCAGAGTTGGAAGGGACCTCTAGAAATCATCTAGTCCAACTCCCCTGCTAAAGCAGGATTTCCCAGAGCACATTACTCAGGACCGCATCCTGGCAGGTCTTGAAGATCTCCAGAGAAGGGGACTCCACAACCTCCCTGGGCAGCCTGTTCCAGGGCTCTGTCACCCTCCCCATAATGAAGTTTTTCCTCGTATTTGAATGGGACTTCCTATGTACCAGCTCATGCTCATTGCCCCTCATCTTGTCACTGGGAATCACTGCAAAGAGCCTAGCTCCATTCTCCTTCAACCCACCCTTCACATACTTACAAGCATTACTAAGGTCTCCCCTCAGCCTTCTTTTCTCCAGGCTAAAGAATCCCAGCTCTCTCAGCCTTTCCTCATAAGGCAGATGATCTGATCCCTTAATCATCTTTGTTGCCCTACACTGGACTCTCTTCAGTAGCTCCCAATGCAATATCATATACATATTATCTTTTTTAAAATTATATACATATACTTTCTTTCATCGTTTTGTGAGCTCACTGTGTGCTACTGACTCATTTAGGCAAGTTTCCTTATTCCATCTGGATTTAATAGAAAGCTGTGTGACAGCCAGAAAGAGAAAGAGCACGTAGCCTTGGGAGGAAGTGGCCTGGAGGGTAAAACCCTAGAAGCAGCCAATTGAAGGTTAATCACACTTTGCTAGACTTTGACTATTTAACGTGTACATCCTGCCTGGAAACTAACTTTGCATTTCACCTGCTCCTATCTCCCTCTTTTGGATAAGCTGGACAGAGCAAAGCACTATAACTGGTATACATTTGTTCATATAATGTCTATATGCATGTATATATATACTATACATATATGTGTATCATAACACACGGACTAGTTGCACAACCACTGCAGGGGCAGGCCAAGTCATACTAGAGAAGTCTTACAGAGAGAAGGAATGAAATCCAACTCACCTTCAAGAATGGGAACAACTACACTTATTTGACTCAAACTAGTTAGAAAAATATCAGTTGCTTACATGGGCATTTGTCTTCAATTCTTTTCCCATCTCTCTTCTCAGAAGAGTTTTTAAAGGAGATATTTTTAAATTGTATGCCTGCTGAAGAAGTATTCTGCAAATTCCACTTTTCACAAAGCAGCATCCATTTTCATAAAGAAAGGGTTTGGGGTTTTTTTTTCACAAAAAATACTTAATTTACATAAAGAAGTCAAGATTCAACCATGCTACTAGACTATAAAAAGATAAATGGAGTATACATTAAGAAAAAAAA
>VZRU01010451.1:667508-682463 GCA_013398155.1 Pedionomus torquatus
GGAGTACCCGGCGGTCTCTTCTCGTCCAGGCTCGGCGTAACGGCTGGGGTTGCTGGCGTCTCCTTGCAGCTGGGGTTCGAGGATGTGATCGCGGAGCCCGAGCTGACCCACTCCTTCGACAAGGTCTGGATCTGCAGCCATGCTCTCTTTGAACTCAGCAAGTACGTGATCTACAAGCTCCTGACTCTGGTCCTTGCCATACCACTGGCCCTGGTGGTGGGGATCGTCTTCGCCGTGCTCAGCTGTCTGCACATCTGGTAAGTGCCTTCCGCTGCTAGTGGCTGTGTGGGCTCTGCCGACAGCTCAGCAGAACTCTCCGTTGCTGCCGAAACCGTTGGTCACTGTCTTTACAACCCGTAGCCAGGTAGACTTGCTTTATCCGCTTTATTTCTAAAGGGAGAGAAATGAAAACGATGCTTTCTCTGTGATTCAGTTCCCTGCCTTGCTTTTACCAGCAGTTTGTTGTGTCTGTGTAAGTTCCTTGGGGCAGAGAACCCATTTTACCATTTGCGTGGCACCTACCACAGTGCATTCCAGCCTCAGCTGGCTTCTGGAGTGAAAATAGGATTGCTTGTTGATTTTAAACTGCTTGCTAAGTTCTTAAAACATTTATCTTTGAAATTAAAGACCTGGGCAGAAGTACTGCTTACACCCAACACCTTCTCAGTATGGTTACCTCTTTCATTTTTTTCCTCACAGACTGAAGAAAGCTTTTGAGGGCCCAGCTCACTCTTTCTTTGCTACTGCCACAAAACCTACTGTCACTGCCTTGCGTCTGGTACATGGCCATCTCAAGGTGCTGTGCCCCACAGCACTCCCACCTAAGCAAAGAACCCCTGCTGAGCTCAGGAAAACTGCTTCTGGCCATGGCCCAGGTTCACAGGCAAGTACAGTAGCCCTCCAAGTCCCAGCAAATCTGGTGCACTTTAAAAAGAATATAGTGGCAAAATAGCAGGGAAGAATACATTGAGACCAGATGATTGTGGAGAAGGAAAAAAGGCAGGGAAAAGAATGAGGTCGAGGGAAGAACTGAGAATCCAGCAGGCTTCAGAGGAAGGGGTGAATGCAGATTATCAACATCATTATTGCAAACCACGATTCCACATACATGGGTTTTGGGCATTCTCATTTCACTTGGGTAACACTGGAATCATGAAGTTATTAAGGAAAACAAAATACAATCCAGAAATCAAGAAGCAAACTCAAAGCAACAGAAATACATTGGTTAGCCAAACCTGTGGTTGCAATCTTTTGGGTGCAGATTTCACTTTTCAAAAGTGAAATGGAAGTTGTGTTTGATGAGGTTGTCATGAGCCACTTCAAAAGTTAATGAACTTGAAATTGGGAGCATAAAGTTTGCATAATATCTAAAGAAGTTGCAGTGTAGTTTAGAGCTGCCCACCTGCTGCTTCCCAAATTATGATCAACATTGTATAGCACCCGCAGAGTTTTAGGTCTGTTGGCTGTCACCGTGCTGTGCCATGTTAGTGCAAAAGGGGTTGGTGGAGCATATAGATTTCCAGTAGCGGAATATCTGCATTTCACAGCCTGGATACACAGGCAGGAGTTTCGCTGAGCCAGGACTCAGAGGTCAATTTCTATTTATGCAAGTAGTCCCTAGTGACTCTCAAGTACTGTAAGTTCTCAGTATATCTGCAATAGGATTGCCCGAATGTGGCACTTGATTTTGAAAAGTTAATCACTTGACTTTCTGTGAATACACAGGCTTTCCCAGAAACTAATTTTCCTTCCTTGTGTTGATTGTCACAACATAAGTGATCATTCATTTTGATCTTTCTTGCACCTGGGATGGGTGTGAAAGAATCACATAACTTGGTAGTGCTATCTGCACCGCCTTGGACTCCATCCAACGCTACCATCCAAAGCCAGCACAGTCTCATCTTCCCACAACCTTAAGCTGGATTTGTTCCAACGCAAAGGTGGAACGCACTGAGACTGAGTTGGCTTCTCTACAGCTCTTCATGTTCCAGATTTCTTGGGAGTAAGGAGTTGAATATTTCTGCATTTGAGCAGGTAGCATAGGAGCAACAGATGGCAGAGGCATTAGTCAGTGGAGGCATAAGGACCCTAAACACATGATGCTGGCTCCCATGTAGCCCCATTGGGTCTGAAAAAAATAGTAACTCCGTCTTGTGGGTGAGAAGAAGAGAATTCCATTATAACCATGTCTTCAGCTGTTGTAACATCCTGGGAAAACCCTGGGAACACCCTCCCACATGGCTGCCTGCAGGAGGGCTTATCAGAGATTCCGTGCCACCATCCAAACCAGTGAGATGATGGTATTGCTCTGTGGTAGGGGAGCCTTTCCTGAGGCTAAATTTGAAAGTGTTTCAACAACTTTTGGAAGTGCTTAGGCACAGATCTCTTTTGATTGTCACACACATTGTTGCAGTTTTGTCAGCATGTGGGAAATCCACAAAAGTCCAGCTCAGCATTCCTCTTGCATCAAGGGCACTTCATGAGTTGCACTTCTCATACCTGATTCTAGGTACATAGGTCTTTCACCAGCAAAAAGGTTGTTAAAGGAGGAAGAAAACACTCAAGACTTTGTGTAAAACAAGAAGAAAGCTGAATAAGAAGTATGTAATAATAGAATTTAGTTTTCATTTTTGCCTATAAAGAAGGAATGTATTCTGGTTCTGTTGTCAAACTGGCTGCCTGACTAGAGTCTAGTTTTACACTGCCCAGTAAAGGATACTGGTGGACTGAAACTGTGGCAGCTAACAGGTTGCTGACCTATATACAAGCTAGTTCAAGCAAGGCTACGTCTTCGAATTTCTTCTTTACTGCTGGATGTTATTCTCACCCCAGATTGCAGAAGTTGTCAAGATTTAGTTTTAATATCTTTCTGTGAATATCTGAGTATGCTTTTAAACATGTCCTTAGATTAAGGCCGTTATTGATTTTTGAGCAGAACGCTTCTGGTTTTCTAGGAAGGACATGCAAAATGTCCTTTATTATAGATCAGGGACTGACCCTTTTTCCAAAACACATATATGCTACCTCTTGGAAATTAACACTTGAATCTCATATACGCTTTGTTGTAGTCTTGTCTGAATAGTGTTCTGGTATGTTGCATATTTACACTAACAATCAGTGGTTCATTTGAGGATCCGTAACTTGAGTTTTGGATATAAGATGGGCTCTAAAGTATACGGATTCAGACAGCTTTGCTCGTGTCATCAGCTGGAGCAGTAGGTACCCAGAGCTCCTCTCGGACTGAGCTTCCCAATGCTAAGATGTACCCAGGGTCTTACATGCAGAGAAGTAGGTGTGGACATTTGCTACATCTAACCTCTTTCTCCATAGCTCCATTTACATAACTTACTGCTAGTATACTCAACCCCAAAACCATCTCCCTACTGGCTGTCTGAAATCAAAAAGAAATTACAGTACAGCTATGCCATGAAGATTCACCTTATGGTCTGATGTTGCCCTGATGCCTCTTCATTCCTATCCGGTACATGCCCCTTGGCTTCCGACAAAGAAGTAGGTGGATGTTGTCTTGCTTCCTCTTTAGTTTTATATTTTCCAGTCTACCCAGGTCCTGAGATACATAATATCTGGCTTTAATACACTTCATAAACTATATATGGGTCCTGGAAGGCTTATCTCTTGCCTCACTTAAATATCCCAAGGGTTAATGGGACTTGACAAGAAGCTCTGCATCTGTTCCCAATGCTTGCTTGTGTTGTAGGGCCATGCAAGACTTGTAATTCAAATTTGTGATGTACATGTGTATACATGGAGCTAGGTAATTTAACCACTGAATGGTGTAGCTTTTGAAAAAGACCATTAAGACCTGTCTGAAGTTCCATTTTGGAAAACATTATAGGAGATGTGATTCTTCACTTTGAAGCAGGAATCTGAATTAATATTAAGACCACTCCAACCATATTACCCAACTCTTTGAAAAGTTGAGCTGCTGTGAACTGAAAATGCCTTTATCAGTGGAAATTAAATTGTGCTCTTCCATTTCCAAGGCATGTTTGGTTCTCGACAATGTTCCCTCAAGGATTAGCACAAAAAAGGTAATGAAAGCAAAAGTGTATGTCTTCAAACCAGGACAGTGTGAAATGTTGATTGGTATCATTTTGTAGATGTCATGCCTTGAAGAGAAAAAAAAAAAGAAAATAGGATAGGATGGAAGAAATGGGGTTATTTGCTCTTTTTGGTCCGACAGTTCCCAAAAGAAGTGATTCCTTCTACTTAGTGAAAGGATGGGTATTTTATGATATATATAAATAACGAGATTCAATGAGAGGTCATGTAGGTAGTTGAAATACCTTGGCTAAGATTCAGCTTTGATGCCAAATCCAGCAAAGCTTTAATTTTCTCCCCAGCACTGTACAATGTGGTAGCACTAGTAGTACCAATATTGGAGTAAATGTTGATATCCTTGGGATATGACAACTTTACTTCCACTGTTAGACATTCCTCGAGCAAACACTTACCATCTCTGTGAACAGAAGTGCAGACTGGGGTAAACCCACAGCACTGGGAGTAAAGGATGTATATGTTAATGTTTATTTGACAGGTCACAAAAACAAATACATAGCTTCTAATGGCACTTGGTTATTTATTTTTTAATTGTGCCTGGTCACTCCACGGAAAGCATATGACACCCTCTGATGATTTGGAAGTGCCACAGGGTGGGAAAACATATCTTATGCAGAGCAGGATGCCTGCTTACATACATGTAGATACGTATATGGACAGACTCAATATTTTTAAAGTTAGAAAATACTTGTCACTGCTCTCCTGTGCATAGAGGATTTTCTTGTCTAAGGAAAGGCGTTTGAGTAATTGCTGTCTAAGCAGACCAACTTTTATTTTAAAATTGAAAGTTATTTACATTAATTAGCATCGGTTGCTAGCATGTTTCATAACTCCTCCTATGGAGTTAGACTACTATGGTTGTCACGTGCATTTATCATAAAAACAGATAGAAAATGCTAGAAGATGATAAAACATTACCAAAACATTTTTATATTTATTGTGTTTAAGATTATCAAAAGAGGTTGAGTTCTTCTGGTGCTGCGTGAATGACCTCTACAGCAGCTGAAACTAGTAAGATCACTGCCTTTGCAGCCTTTCCTAGTGGCATCCTGGTGATTCACTGCATCTTTCTGTGAAACTTCTGTGCAGTGTGGTATTTGTTTAGTTTGTATTTTGTGTGAGGGTCCAATAGAAATGTCGGCTTTTCTGCTTCTCTGCAATTCAGTTAGATTAAAAAAAAAAAAAAAAAAAAAAAAGCACAGATCAAATTAATTTTAAATGGTGGCAAAGGAGGAGTGATATAGCCTTTATAAGCTGACTGATATGGAAAAGGGTAACAAAAAAGCTGAGTAGCCATTTCTGGTCTTTTCCCTGTTTTGCTTGGAGAAATACCCATTTTTTTCCCCCTTTGCATTACTAATGTTTATCAAATGTATTTTAACATGTGAAGCCCTAATTTTGTTCTTTAGAAATTGTCTATTCTATGTGCTGTGATACTATAGGTGGTTATGAAACACACAGTTTACTGAATTCAGTTTAAAACTAGATGCATGTTATTCCAGTAATTCTCACAGTTCTATATGGTGTGTATATTACTAGCTGTTTCAGCAGAGACAAAAGAGGAGAAGGTTTTAGAAAAACTATTCTTATTTAAATCCATTTGGGTTAGCTTAGACTGCAGTATAGGTATAGCTTTGTATGATAAAAGCTGAGAATCTGGTTAGACAAACAATGAAAATAATTTTTTTAGCTCTGCATTTCTAAGCTTCAACTTTTTTGAAATGTACAATTTTTTTTCAATTTGTTATTCTGAGCGGTGCCTATTATAAATACACAATACTTATATATTTTTCAGTAATAGTAAATTAAATATTTCCTGTTGTTCCAATCAAAGTCAATGAGAGTTCTGCAATGGAATTACATGGATGCAAGACTGGGATCTCAAATTTTGAATGCAACAGCAAGCTAGAACAGAGTTTATTATCAAGAGAACCTATGGCTTCTACTACCCAATTTAGGAAGTAATTGTGTTATGTATGGCACAGAGATTTTTTAAAAACCTTTCTCTACTACCTCTTCAGTATTACATATATCATTTATACATTTAATTTGTCTGCACCCAAATAAGAACATCCAGCTTAGTGAAATGACCAGGGGTTTTGGCCAGTAAGTGATTAAGACAGGAGAAGAACTTAAACCAGCCCTTCTGAGCTGCCCATATGTGCACTCCTGGCTCGCCTCTGTTGTTAGTGTGCTTGGCTTAAGCCACCACTAATGACATCGCTTTGGAATTGGGACATACAGAGAGCATCCCCAGATGGTTATAGCGCTCAGGAGATGAAGGAACAATACTTTCAAGTATGCACCCTGAGTCAATAAAAAAGTCTTTCCTCTGACCAGGAGGTTGGACCTCATTCTGCATTAGTTTCGCAGCCAGAAATGAAAAACTTTACAGTATCAACAAGATTGCATTTTTTTCTGAGGTTCCCTGTGTGTCTGTGCCATAGTAATCAAATGTAATTGAATATTGCTTTACTGCTTCTGTGTAATTGTAGCAACTTGTAGCGTCAAGGTCAGATTGGCAAGAATAAGAGAGGAATGGCGACCCGTGTGTGTGTGAGCCAGGCAGGGCAAAGAGACACCCAAATGGAGAGCAGAGCAAGAACAGATTGTGAAGAGCTGCATTCCCAGTTGATCAAACTGGAGAACGTGTTTCTATTAAGCCCTGAAGACCCACACTCAGATATGCCCACAGTGCAAATGAGTCCTTAGGGGATGACATTGCTCTTCAGCCACAGTTGGGTGGCATCAGGGTTGCAGCATATCATGTACATCAGCCCTTCCAGCAGCAGGGCAAAAGCAGCAAAAGTTCACTCCTGTAAAAGGCCTGTCCAAAAATTAGCTCAGCAATACCAGTTAAGAAGCAGAGAGATGATGAAAAGAAAGCTGGCATCTCCTGTCCCCTCACACAGAGGACCACATGCACCATGGTGCTTCTGCATGTGCAGGGAGGCTGCGAGTGAACAAACAACATTGACAGAGAACGCATGCAGGAGCATAAAATCAACTTGTTTGGAGATTTAGAATTATAAAATTACTTCCTCTTCCATAAGATCTCACACTTGGGTTTGGTTATTCTGATTTCCCTGTGCTATATCAGCAGCCATCTTCAAATCTTCCATTTTCTCCTTTACAGGATCGTGCTGCCTTTTGTGAAAACCTGTCTCATGGTCTTGCCTTCAGTGCAAACTGTATGGAAGAGCCTGACGGATGTTTTCGTCGAACCCTTCTTTCACAGCTTAGGCCGATGCTTCGCCATGGTCAACATACGTCTGGACCACGAGTAGACGTCAGGGATGGGATGCTGCTGTAACTGTAGCTGGTGTTACACCTCTTTGCTAACCTAACATCCAAGCACTTACCATTCATTCCAAACTGTTAAATTACAATGGCTGGTTTAAGTGGGGAACATGCTATTTTTCTCTAAAACTCATTTATTTTCAGGGAGATCAGTTTAAGAATAAGGAAGTAGGCAGTTTTTATAGCTCACTATGTTAACAACAGAGCGAACACGCAGTGCCTTGGCAACACTTTATTTTAATGGTACGTTGATTGCTAGATTGCAGGAGAATTCTCATGGAGGTTTAACAGCCACCACAGTGATGGTGATTTGGCATTATTTCTATAAATATTTTAATAGACTGTGATACCTTAGGTGAAATGGGTCTCACGGGCTTGCCATTGCCCTTACTGCAGTTCCACCAAGGATCATTTTTGGCCCTCACTATGCAGAATGGTCAACTCAGTCCTTTATTATCAGCAATTCAAATGACCATGACTCATTGCATAAACATACAGGGAAAGGAACTGTTGTGTAATTCTCCTATTCTGGGGAGGAAAAGCTCCCTGGAAGTTTATCCCTTAAAATAAGGTGTGAGCTAGTGATTTGGAACATCAGCTAATCTGTATATTTTATTTAATGAGAGGTCAACTTTGCTGTATATTTTGTACCTTTGTAAATGGCACTTGATCAGTTTTCTTTGAAGCATTATTTCTGTAGTATTTGAATTCTAACCAACTTACTACGCAGCAAGACACTGCAAAAAAAATTATTTTAGATAACTACAGTTTCGGTTTCTAAATTATGTAGCTTTTTAAGTGTTGCTGTGCAATTCTAGTACATTCATTATATATGGTTGTGTGTAAATGCAAAGATTATAAAGATTTTCATACAAGACTATGCAAAAGAGTTGGAAATACCCATTTATGAGAAACGTTTTTTATTAAAAATGGGGTGTATTAAATGCAACCCTGCCTATTTCTGTGTATTGTCTATGTGAACATTGTGATATTTAAAATGGTAGACACTATGCTGGCACTTTAACTAGGTAGCAAGCTCCTATAGAAAGCAAGTGAGTGTGGTTGCTATCGTCTAATTCTGCTCACCTATTGATTTGACTGTGTTGCTGCTTTACTAGTTCAAAGCCTAACCCATAAAAAAAGCCCTTCTTTCCTTCTGCACCTAATATGGGTTTGTAAACCAGAGTAACAGAAGATATGCAGAGGCACATTAAAATTACGTTAGTCTTCTGATGGGCTTATGCTGCTGTTTTCTTTAAATACAGACGATGACTTGCAATTGTAAAATGCTTGTAAGATTTAAAATATTATTTTCTAAAATGATGTTGCAGAATTCTTATCAAACAAGAGTATATAATAAAATATTGAAATGTCAGCTTGTAAGTTAATTTTTTTCTGATTTTTCAACTTTTAAAAAAAACTCTTAAAATGCCAAACAGCATAGAATACTATGCAGTGCTTCCGAAATATGGGCGAGGGAAAGGAATGGATGAGCATCAATGCAGTTCCACCATTATCTACTGCTTTTTTCTTATTTTTAATAGAAAATAATGTATCTCTGTGTGTAATTAAGCCCATGCAGAATACTTTCTCTTAAGCAAGTCTGTCAGTGATGAATTTTGGCTTCATTCAAAAAAACCTTGGTTCTTTTTATGAGTGCATGCAGATGAGCTGCAGGATTTTCCTTTTCTTGCTATTGGCCTACAGAAGCTAGCTGACACTGTATATCCATGTTAAAAATGTTTTTACGTTAAAATTATTTTTACCATTTGTGCCATTTAGAGAGGGATTCAGATAGCTTTTGAAAACTGGACCTTAATGATCACTGCCCATGGAAACTTCTCTGGAGTTTTTTTTCCTTCTGCAAGAAGTTAGCTTGCTGTTCAGATGTGCTCTTCAAAACACCTTTCTTATGTTAAAAATGGAAATATCTCTTTGGAAAATAAAAAACGGTCAGGGTAGGCTTGAATTCTTTTGAGAGTTATTTTCTGTCACAACCTCCAAGGATTTTTACAAAGATATTTTCCACAGAAAAAATGTCCCCTTGATGAATTAATAAAATAAATCAGCCAGTGCTAGCCCTTGTGTCTAAAAGGAGCCCTATAAAAGCCTAAGCGTTGAGGCAACTCAAGTCTAGATCTAAACTTTGAGAATGAGGCCATTCCCTAGAGAAAAATCTATCATTTTAGGTCATGCGCTACTAGATATATGCTTTCTTAAATAGCTTACTGAAGTCATCCAGCTCTCTCTACCACAGTAGAATTCAAGTAGAATGCTTTGGTTTGTTCTTATTTTGATTTAGGCTTGTCATTAATTACTACTTTCATCATTTCTCTAGCTGTTAGGAGATTCAAGTGAGCTTGTAATTAAGTAATTAAAGCAGTGATATTCGAAAAAAAAATACGGCAGTTTCTTTCTCTGGAACAAATGTGCTTTTACCATAGGAAAATACCAAATGGACTATTAGGCACAGGGTAAAATACTAGATTCCTGGCATCTATATCCATGAAAGGAGTGGAAGGAAGCCTGAATATATACAGACTCATCAATACTTAGGTGTGAATCTGCCCGGAGAACTTTGGCTGGCAAGTATTCTGTGGATTTTGTGGCTTTGACAGTTCTGACAGACATCCCAAAGTTCTGCCACAGCTGTTACTGTCAATAGCCTTGTTGGACAACAGGGACTGAATGGGCAGTGGCACTGAATTGTGATCTTGCATGTAGGGGTACGTTCCTTAACTTCATCTCCAGTTTGTTGGAAATGTGGACAAACCATCCCAGCTGATCCCTTAGCAGCAACTCACAAATGAGAATTTAGGCAAGAAGGGGAGTGAGAAACTTAGTCTAATTGTCTGCAACAAACAGGAAAATTTGCACCTGATTCAGGATCTACTTTGATGCATCTTCTTCCCCTCAGTGGAATAGGGAAAATGTTATTGCTCTTAACAAGCGCAGACATTCGATCATCATAGTAGAGTTATGAGGATAAAAAAAAATGACAAGTGTGACGTTCCTATTCCAATCTGCTTCTTGTTACTGCAGACCTTACCATTTATAATCATGAAGTAGAGATTCAGTACTGTCATGTAAAATATTTCAGCATCTTGCTTTTCATGAAATCATAGCTAACATACAGAACTAACCCCAGATTTGTGTTTGTGGACTTTTTTTCTTTCAATTTACAATGAAATTTAACCTGCCTCCTTAGAAGAACCATTTCATAAAATCCTTCTAATATGACTCAGTAAATTTTATGTTTGTATCTTATCTTTCCCCACCCTAGTTGTTCACCATATAAATTGAAATTAACAGAAACTTTATAATGTAAAATAAAATATAAGTTAACACAAACTTTAACATATTAGTAAATAAGAAGCCTTTTCCCACCTGTTCAAAAAGCTCACTTAGGCGTATGCTGGCTGAAAAGTTCAGAACATCCCTGCAGCTCTGGGACCTCAGACCACACACTCATGCTTAGTGGAAGCCAAAGAATGGTAAGTCCATTATTTTTACAGGGTGTGATTGTTCCCCCACCTGCAGAGATCAAACTATTGCTGTTAAGCTGTTTTAACTCTGTTTTAAAAATACATGGAAAAATACATGTGAGAGTGGGTTTTTTTAAAAAAAAAAAAAAAAATGCAAATGAAACAAGGTCAAACACCAGACATGCTACCAGTGTTGTCTGATAGTATGCTGTACTCATGAAAATGAGAGCCAGAGGCCTCCAGTGAGTATACAGAACCAGCAGTTATGCATTAAAAACTGAGGTGCTTTCTTCACACAAGGATTTACAACTAAGGAGAGAATTAATAAAGGCTAATTTTAGCCTGGTGACACTAATCTTCCTAAGTTTATTGCAACAAAAAGAAAATGTCTTCTGTAGAGGCAATTCAGAGGAGCTGAGATAGGTTCCTGCTCTGAATCATCCTCCAGAGAAGACTCCGCACTGATTAATGCAAAATGTTTGGCTTGGCTTGGCTCCTTCCCTCTGCTGCATAAAAAGTGACATTTGCTGCAGAAATAGGCAGGCCTATGGAATCAACTAGAGCTTCCTTTAAGTAGTGGGCCAGGTTCTTCTCTACACTCTTTTCTCACTGCTTGAGGGTGAGTGTCCCCTGTGCTGGGTGTTCAGTTTTGTCTGGCTTCCCCTTTCAACTGCAAGCAGAAGGAAGAAGGAGCCCTTCACAAGGTACTGGATCAGATGGTACTTTAGACACCTAAATGGAATAAAATGTCTGTTACTTCAGACTTTGCAGAAAGCTTTTCTATTTTTTCAACTGCCTGAGTTTAATAGGAGCTGCTTTTTCACCCCATGTATTTACCTGACCTTGCTTTTTACTTTACGCTTACCACAGCTATCACATTGCTACAACTATAAGCCAGGATTGGCAATGAAACCCTTAGAAGTGAAGCTCCAGTGACAAAGACTGGACAAAAACATCCCATGTAGCCCTCAAGAAGTGGGTCTTAAAGTCCCATTCATGAGACTGGTTCTCACAGTCTGATAGTTCTAGAAGACACCTGAGAAGTTAATAATATGCTAGGATTAGCAGAGCAGTACAGAACAGTGTTGACATTGATCAGCATTCATGGTCCAGCTTGGTATTTGTCAAAGAATCTGGTACTGAAAAGGGTTGAGCAGAGTGACTTGAATTGCACAAGGTCTGGCAGAATTAAAGCTTTCAACCTGTTTGCCTTTCCAGCCAAGTTGGTTACAAATTATCTCGATGGAGACCTACAGGGACTAGTTCTAATAAAAGTTGTACACACCTACCACAGGACTGAGATGAGAGTCAGTTTAAATCCAAAATTGTAATCCCTGCCCAGCTGCCACCCAACCAGGAACATGTCTAAACGCAGAAGGCACCTCCCTTTCACATAACCTCCCCTCAGTACCTACAGTTTTACTTTGGTCATGCCCAGAACTGTCTGTGTTTGAACAACTCAGCATTTTACTGGCATCTAATCCTGCACAGAGTCACAAAAGGGTTGCCTTGGACCCCTCAAAATACATTTACTGCACATTAGAAGAGCAGGGAATTTTCCAAAATACACTTTCCCGGGAGTGAATGCAAACGCAGTAGCATATCTCAGACAGGCAAAAATTGACTTTGGGTCTCTCAAGTGTTGGATTACTTTTTCTAGCCCTCAAGCTACTGTGAAATGTGTTACAGTGGCAGCATCTCCATATAAAAAAAAATCCCTCCTAGCTACAGGTTGTGAGAAAGAAGGAAAGTGAGGGGATCTCGCCATCTCTCCTGATGTATCTCTTTCTTTGACACAAGGAACAGGCCAACTAGCAAATGCATACATTTAAGTACAGTCCTATATACTGCTGGCAACAGGCACCACTGGAAAAGTGGAAAAGTTCCGATCCAGTGACTAATAATTAAAATACAGAAATACTCCAGAGACTGGGGACAGGATGATCACCATGAATCCTCTAGGACTACAAGTCTGTAGATCATGGAACAAGTGAAACTTTTGCCTGTGCATCAAACCCATCCCAATGCTCTTTATCACGCAGCAGGGTGAGGACATGGTTGATAAAAGCACCCTACCAACAGTTCTGGCAGCTCAGGCATTCATTCAGCAAAGCATCCAAAAATGCACATAAAAGGTTGTGCTTAAGCAGTTGAACAGAAGACACTAAAAAAAGCAATGATCTCCCTCTCCTAACCCTCAGGTTTTTAAGCGCTTTGTGTAAGGCAGGCTGCTTGCAGCCAGCCTCTCGCTATCCAACAGCCTCACTGCTGCTTAAACTATACATATACAGCTTCCCAAGGCTGATTCTGATCTCGCTGACATTGGAATATATCAAGAGTATTGCTTGATAATTGAAATAATTACACAAGTTTTTAAAAAAAAAGGAGGGGCAGGGGGAAGGGGTGGAGGGAGAGGGAGTGCATTGATACCAGACAAAGACACGGAGTGAGCAGCCATGCACATTCAGTTCAGTTTCATGAGTCATTTTCTGACACTTTTTGAAGGAATTTTGTCCAATCCTTTTTTTTTTTTTTTTTTTTTTTTTTTTCTGCACTGGCTGGAAGAAATGTTTCCTCAAAACAGGAAGAACAACTTATACCTTTGCACACACTTTGCTCCATGTTTAGACCAAGTTTTCAATTAAGGTAATCCTGAGGTTCCAAATTTCAGTTAAAACAAGATTTTGGAGCACAAGAAAATTTTTAAAATTGTGCATGAAACACCTAAGGCTGGTATGATGAAGAAGAAAGGTAGTGAGGTGGCCAGCCAAAGTTCAACAGCTGACCTGGACCACTAAAGATGCAGCACAGCTCAAAGACACTTTGGGTTGCACTTCCAAGGCCAGCTTGGGTGTCTACAACCCCCTTGGCAATTTTAGGTCACCTCTGGATAATCCATTCATAGTAAATGGGAAGGGACCATAACCTTTGCACTGCCAGAAGATTCCTGCAAGCCTTTACCGGGACCTTTCCAACAGAGCTATACTGCTCCCATTCCATATGGAATGGGAGCAGAACTCCTGCACAAATCCATGCAGATGTTGAATTTACAGGCATCTCTCAGACAGCAGTGCTGGAGGCAATGGGCCATTGCTCTATCCCTAACCATCTCTAGATGTAACTTCCTCACTCTTACAGCTTGGTAGGACCCCTGTCATTTTCTCTGGAGACTGTCTACATGCCAGTTAAACTCAAGTGATCACTTTCAAGGTTCATCAGATGTGATGGATCATTTCAGCTTTATAAGCAGCGTATTCTGGGATTCACCTTATAAAATTTATAAATTCAGCTAGCTTCAACTATTCTTCTAGCTGCAGTAGTGTTGTGTGATTCGGAAATTTATTGCAGTGATTTATAAGTATATTTTAAAGGGGACTGTGGTTCTTCAGAAACCACTCCTGGACCAATCCAGCATTTCAAATTAACAAATATATCTTTTTTTCTTAAGCCATCCCTGAGATTTACAGTAATACTGAACAATGGGTCAAAAACTTCTGATTTATCTGCAGGGCACTGACTAATTTAAAAGCTTTCCTAAATATGAAAACAGAGAACTGTCTCATGGTGTTTTTTTTTCAGATGAGCTGAAAAATTGCAGAGAAATCCTTCAATCTACCCATTCAATCTACCCTTCAATCTATTCTGTTCACACACAGAAATGCTTGGGCAGTCAAAGATATTTTAATGATTTTTAATAAAAAAAGTTACTTTTAAAAATTGCAACTAACTTGGAAAGTTGGAAACCATCCATTCAAAGCTTTTCTTCTAAAATTTATGAGCAATACAAATTCTTAAGGAAAGTTCACAGCTAACTACTATCAGTAAGACATGTCCACATTTCCAACAGGTGCCAGTATTTACATCTGTGGAGCCTACATCCATCTTAGACAATGCTGGTTTTGAGGTCATTTCTCTGTTTAATTGCCAAAGCCAAATATACCACAGTTAAGAATTTTCTACTTCACTTGCTGCAATTCTGTGCTAAATGGCACAACACTAAGGTCACTATTTTTCTGTTATAAATCTTTCATAATGGTCTGATTTCCTAACAGAAAAATGACAGCTGCAAGCACATACACCCCTCCCCCCC
>VZRU01010451.1:683890-712746 GCA_013398155.1 Pedionomus torquatus
CCCTGCCCTGCCCTGCCCGGCCCGGCCCGGCCCGGCCCGGCCCTCCGCGGCGCGGCTCTCCCCTCCCGCCCACTTTCCCTCTCCGCAGGGCTTTCTCTACACGGCGCCCATCAGGGAGCAGGGCAACATCTACAAGCCCAACAACAAGATGATGGCAGACGAGCTGAGCGAAAAGGCTGTGCACGACGTGCACACCAAAGAGATCGACCTGGTCAACCGGGACCCCAAGCACCTCAACGACGACGTGGTCAAGGTGAGGGGAACCGGACTGCGACGGGGCGAGGGGCGATGCCTGCAGAGGCAGAGTACGCGGGGCACGGCCAAGGGGACGGCAGCTTGCAGAGGCTCCCCTCCACCTGCTGCAAGAGGGCAGGGACCGGAGGGGAGGAGAAGATACGGTCCCAATTTATTTATCTTCTTCTTTTATAAAGAAAAGGGAGAGGGGTGCGGGGGAGAGGTCCAGGACAGCCCGCTGGAGCTCCTTGCAGCTCCCTGGATCGGGACTGCATCCTGCGGTGGGGCTGTCCCTGCGGTCCCCGGCGGGTCTGCAGCGGGGACGGGGCATTGCGGGGCTGTCCCCCACCGGCAGCGCTCCGGGAAAAGGGCCGCCCCGACGCCGGGCGGCTGCCGCTGGCTGCCGGCGGGTCAGCCCCTGCAGCCGGGACATCCCGCCCGGGAGCGGTGGAAAAAAAAAGTTGCGTGGTTGTGTGTAACACCGGCTGAGGGATTTTCCTTCCCTCGGGCAAGGAGGGGAGGTGGCACCAAACCTGTGCAGTCTGAGGTCGCTGTGCTGCTGGGCACGGCCTGCGGGACAGGTCACCCTGCCGAAGCCAACTGGGTACAAAATCAGATGGTCGTTTGGATTGGTTTTCTTGTTTTGTTTTCCATGGTGTTTTTTACTTCCCTCTTAGAAATGATAAATGGAAACAAGTTAAGCAAAAGCTAACCCTGCCCTTGGCTAGATTTTGTTCTTGTTGTTGGTCAGTTTTTTAATTCAGAGTTTGACTGTTGTGACAAATCAAGATTGGTGGAGATTTTTGCTTGAAGTCGCTTTAGTCAGAGAAAATCATAGACCTCATCTTTCTCTTAGCAGACAAATTTTATACTATGCATGTGAAAACTGAGGATGCTGTCATCTGAGCTTGTCAGAACCTAGGGAAAACAGGAGTTGCCCAGCTGTAGTGGGTGACTAAGCCTCTAACTGGCTTATTTAGCATCCAGCAGAGTCAGAGTGTGTGCAGTTCACCATGTTTGTTGGTCAGGAAGACCTTATTGAAAAAGAGAAATATCACATTGTTTCCAGAGAATCAGAAGGTTGGACTCCGGTTCCTGAATGTATGTCAGTAAAATGATTCATGCTACGTGCAGGCAAGATAGCGATATCCAGAGTAACCTTAAATTCCACTGACTTCAACACAGTTTGAAGATGATGAATATGAGCAGCCATCATGCTGGTTCAATGCTAAGAATTTTCTCTCAGAGCATTCATCTTTAAGGAGCCGTTGTTGCTTTGTGATCTAGAAAGAAAAGGCATAAATGTTCTATTTGCATAGAAAAAAAAAATCTGTGTACATAATGCTACAACATTTCTCTTGAAATGGTTGATTTTAAAAAGAAAGAGGGCAATTCAGTCTTCTACCCACAGAGGAGTAGCTGAGTAGACAGGGAATGCAAGAGTTGAAGAATGAGACTGCATCATGGCTTATTGCGTACATCAACAGAAGTCCCCAAAGCAACCAAACCTTCTGAGGATGAGTCATAGCCCCCAAGCAAGTCGGAATCTGGGTGTCCACAACTTAACTAGGGAAAGAAAGATCCTGCTGGGAAAAGAGGGAGACCACTGACGGAAAAATCTCCTAATGGACTTGAAAGAAACTAAAGCATACAAAGCCCATCCTCCCTTCTCCGCCTCCCGCAGGGGCAATGATTAAGAAAGTTGAAAAATAAGAATTATAGGAATGGAAAAAATAAGCTTTTCAGTTTGTCCTTTCGAAATAATCATGGACCAACACGATCATTGAAAACCAGCAAACAGCCAGAATACCAGTACTGCCCCTGTATCAGCAAGTGAGCTCCTGGTAGTGCATGTAATCACCTCAAGACACGGGAATTTATCAAAATGAATTCAGAGTTAGCCAGACATCCATTTTGCATGATAGAACCGTCAGCATTTGTAAAAAATGTGGGCATTGTAAAGCGGTATTTCTCTGTCCAGTTACAAGGATAAATAAGAATTACTTTGATTTTTATAAGTATTTCATGGATAGGTCCAACCTGAAAAGTAAGGAGCAGAATTTTGCCACAATTTGATTTTATTTGGATGCTGCTTTCAGGTTCAGCCTGTTGTAGCAATGCAGCAATAAAGTTTGGATCCCCGTACCCAGGGGACAGGCGTGGACTGGGGTGAAGATTCAGTTCCTGCCTTAGCCATCAGTCTGTGGTCCCCTTCTGTCACACATCTGCCTTTCTTACTTCAGATGTAAAACATCCAGGCAGAGCGTAAAAAATCCCAGTCTCAGTTGGGTACTGAAATACAGAGAGAAAAAAAAGTTCAGGAGTGTTGTGACACCAGAAGTTTGGTTCAGGCTTAGCTCAGTTTTGTTTAAAGCCATTGTGTTTTTCTAGATTCAGAACCTGCTGCTTTTTACCCAACATTTAATGCATTTCTTGCCACTTGACTGTGAGGCACAATAGCATGGAAACGGGGGACAAATCAGTCAGCCATGAAATAGAAATGATTAGACAGAGAACGAGGAATCTGCTCTGTAAGCAGCTCTCTAAAAGGCCTCAGTGTTGTCTGCATTCAAATACTTCCCATAGCACATTTTAAAAATAACCCTTGCTTGTGAGAAGCAGGAGACGTGTTCCCTTGATGTGCAGCACACAGCATCTGCACAGCTTCCTCTGCAGCAGATACGTGGTGCCGGCAGCAGTAGGGGAGGGATCCAGGCAAGAGGGAGAGACCGGCTGGAGATCCTTTTATATAAACTAGACACATGGAGCAGTTTTATAAAGGTATAGGTGACCTCAGCTTTGCTTACAGTTTATCTTCAAGTTAGCTACCAAGTGGGAGCTAAGTGCTGGGAGGTTTCCCGAAAAGTGAGCCAAAGGATTGGATTTCTGTCCAGAGAGGGATGGAAAATGAGGCCTTACTGAACCTGAGGTCTGCAGACAACAGAGTTGGCAGCTCTGTGCTGGAGGAAGCACAATCTAGTAAAATCACAAGAGTTTCCTTCCTGTTCTAATTCTTTCAGCAGGGAGCAGAAAGGAAGGAGTTTCTTCCTCACACGACTGCCCTCGTGTGTCACCTTGGCAGGGGGAGAACATGCAATGGTGGTCCCATGCCTTGAGGTGCTGGCTTGTGAAGTTGGCTTGTCAGGCAGGAGGCAAGGAGGGAATCTGGCGAGGGAGGAACAACCTCTGTGCATCTGGGAGCTCTCCGGGAGGCAGTCTGGTGATTATACAGCTATTTTGCCACACAGTTTTATCTATTTCATATGTCCCTTGCTGGGTGATTCTATTGGCGTGCCACAGTTTTTATTTATGTGTCATGACGTGTCACAAACAGGATAGAAAGCTGATTGTTTTGTCTCTCTCATTCATTCCCCGATGATGAAGGATTCGCATGAAGATGCCTGAAGTTTAGCCTGTGCTCTTCCTGTTTCCCAGCACAATATTTGTGTTCTATGGAGTATGGCTGAGTTACAGACCTCCAATTCCTTGGAGTTCAGAGTTTCTCAAACCATCTGTGGTCAAGTCTGCACAAAATTTTCTGAATTTGGAAGAAGCAGAGGAGGAAAACAGTGTTCCTGCAGCTTGTGCTTCTCAGTACTTCCTTGCTCCTTGCTCAGGATGGGGATGGGCCTTGCAGCCAGCCCTGCAAAGTCTACTCCTTTGGGACTACTGAGGACCAAAGGTGTAGTCACATCTGCAGCCAGATGATACTTTTTTCCTACGATGGTGTGCCAGGAAGAAAGGCTTGCTCCTGGTCTGCCATCCGGAACATGATTATTATTTTGTTTCAAAGAACTGGTGTCTATCTGCTGCTCATTGTGTAAGAGTCCTTTTCTCTCTGGAAAAAAATTTCCAGTACTTGGCTACAGATGTAAGGATGCAGAGCTTTTGTACCAAGTTTTAAACAGCTACATGTTCATGCCTTTCACTTAAAGTGAATGCAGTTAAGGGCAGTTCAGCTCAGTGCAAGGAAAAGTCTGGAATTTTTAGTCAGATGTTGACAAAAGACGTAACACCCTTATGTAGACATTAGAGAGGAAAGTATTGTGCAGCCATTTAAAGCCATTTACAATTTCTGCCACTTTCTAATAAAAAGAGAGGGTTTTGGAGAAAGCAGTTTGCAATTTTATTTATTGCTTCATGATTACAGTCCCTTCCCATTACACTGGGCATGGCATAAGATGCACAGAGAGGAGACTGGGCAGAACATCTCTCGTCTCCGCACCTGAGAACCTCCTGGAAGGAAAGCAGGTGTCGTTCCCTGCTCTGTCCAGTTGGGAGGGCTAGGGCTTTGAGGGCTGTCACTTTGATGCAACAGCATGTTTGACTTTGGCTATCCACATGAAACTCTGTTTCAAATATTTCTTCCAAGGCTACTCTAGGAGTGAGAGATTAAAATCATGAGCTATTGTGAATGCCTGTTTATATGAGGACTGAGTGAGGTCTTAGAGTTATGAAAAACAGCTTTTTCTTGCACATTAATTGGGGGTTCTCAGACATGGAATTTCTGAATGTCCATAAGATTACAGATAATAATGGCATTTGTCCTAATGAAAGCTTCTTTCTCAAAAAAAAAATGTGTTTGTGCTTAAGCTCATAGTATTATTAAAGCCTTATGCATTGCCTTTTTGCTTAGCATGATGAACATGAGTCATAACTCCATAGGAAAATCTTCACTTGATAGTCCTGGGGACAGAGCCAACGATTCAGCATGGATGTTCCTTTTGTTAGAGTTTATTGGATGCTATCTTAGATTCAGAGGAGACAAATACTTTTCATTTTTGATAATTTCAATGGAATTCAGATTATACGTTAGAAAGCTTTAAGAAAAAAATTGAATTAATTTCAGAATTTTTAGCCCACTCTATAGACAGAAATACCATTTTCTGTTGAAGAGAGTATGGATGTCTTAAAAAAAAAGAAGGAGAAAGCTTGAAATCCAAAATTCTCCAGAGGGAAGAGGGAAAATGAGTATAATAGAGTGGTCGGCCCATGAGGTCCCCAGTGAGAATTTGATCTCTGTTGTATTTTAGGCAACAGTGAGAAGAAAATGTAAATGAACTTGGATGATTCTGTAAAACTTGTGATCTCTGGAAAACTGGAGAGAGATATAATCCTAAACTAAGGCAAGTTTATATTTCCCACAGCTCTCAAATACTCTTTTAGTAAACAGACAGTGGGATGAATCTACATCAGCAGTTGTTTTTTTGAGCTTTTTGATCCAGAACTATCATATATCTTTTCTAGATAAACAACAGTATTCAGTACCATCTTAGACTAAACAGGATTTATTATTTTGAAGATGGAAGAGAATTTATGCCATTTTATTTAATTTCATGTATTAGGGAGGCAGATTTAACTCTGTTAGTCCCTTTTTATTTTTCTGGCAGATTTATTATTAAAATTTCTTTTGATAATTTCAAAACAAACTTTGAATTTTATGCAACATCATTCTTGCCAGAAATTATGTCACCAGATTAGCATTCAAAATGACAAATAATTTCAGTGCCACTATCCCCACTGTAATGAGCACATTAATTGATAAATTTTGCACCCAGTTTTATTCAACATAATCAAGGAGCTGTGCTATAGATGTTAGTGGGGCTGTAAAAGGATGAGGTTTCTCCACAGTCCCCTATTTATCTGGCCCATGTACTTTATTTCCAAATAAATGGGAACTGATAAATTCAGCTTTGTAGATAAGAAGTGAGAAAATACTCCAGCAGCTGAAGGTGAAAGCATCACATTCCCTGTCCAAACTCCTGCTGTGCTGAATTTATATTTGCAGTTCCGAAAAAGCCTAAGGGAATCTCATAGACTGATTGCAACACTTCCTCTGTCAACTTTGAAATCCCATCTTAGAACTGAAACAAATACTACCAAAAAGAGTTTTCCCTCAAGATCAGGTTAATATCTCCTGTAGACCTCAGCCATAAAGTCTGCCATTGTTTTATGAAGTCCTAGTTCATATGTCTCTGTTCTAGTGTAGTTCATGACAAGACCAGAACTGAAGACTAATGGTGTCTTGATTTCTATGAAATACGAAAGAAATAGTAAGCTCGTATTTGAGGATCGGTCACTTAAGATCTTCCATGAGAAAGACATCCTTATAACAGGAGAAATGAGAGTGCACACTCACTGTCAGCAATGAGCATATTTAGGTAGAAACGAGGGAAAAGCTTTGAACAAGTTATAAAGAATTACTAAGAAGAATTGCAGCAGTTAATAAGATTGTGTTTGTGGGTAGTATATGTAGTAAAGAATCTCCTCTCCTTAGCCTCCCTTTACAAATGATAGAGAAAAGAGTGTTTTCCAGATCTAAAGCCCTCTCCAAAGTTACCTGTCTTTCTCCACTCACTAGCAAAGAGTCTAAGGTCATTATATTTCCATTTCCCATTAGTGCCTAAATTTAGGAGGGATGAAGCTAGTGCAGGTTCTGAAAAGTCATGCTTAACATCGGTGTATTATCTTAATAACAGGTCTGTAAACCTGCATCAAGGGCAATATAATAATATAATATAAATATAATATAATAATATAATTATATAACATATCATATATATAAAATAAATTATAATATGAACATATAGAATCTGCTTACAGAATGTCTTTACTTTTACTAATGCTTCTGGATTCTGATTAACTCCAGATCCCATGCAATCAATAAGAGAATTCCCATTATCTTTAGTGCGGTTAAAACTTCAGTGTTCATGTGGACCAATATACCTCTTTAAACATACAGATGGACAGACATATGTGGATGTACATACAAACAGACATACCACAGTTCTTTGCTAAAATAGCTGTATCTAACAAGGAACTGTGGAAAATGAAGCAAATAATAAAATGATGAAAGCTGCTTAAGAGCTTCTCTTTGGGAAAACAGCAATAACCTTCCAACAGCCCAGTTTCCAGGGAGGAAAACAGCCCCTTTATTTTCTGACTGCTTACTCTGACAACATCAACGTTATTTTCCAAGGAACTGGCTGACATGACATCCCCACCTGCACAGGAAGTTTCGCTGTGTTTCAGAGGAGCGCAGATGTCTCCTTGAAGCTGCTAGGCTTTCCTTCTGCTGGGCTGTACTGAGACAGGACAGGCAAGTGCTTCAGGAAGAGATCTCTGGAGGGTAGCTTGTTGCTGCAGTGCTGACCCGTTGGCATCAGTCACATTTTTCTCACGAGTACTTCCGCTGATTTTGATGAGCCTGCCCATCTGATAAAACAAAGCTCATCACCAGGGCTTTTCTGGTATGTCATCAGCAATTCAGCACGGGCAGGGAGCAGGAGGTTGTTCTCTCAGTAATTAGTACCAAGTCATTTTTTGGCTATTTTCATTGATTTTCACTTTATGAAGTGTTGACCTGCAATCATGACCTTTTTCTAAGTCATGGCATTATTTAAAATTGTTCATGATCCACTTGAGTATTTATTACATACGCAGACAGGGTCACTCCTGACCGGACTGGTTTTCTTCTCTGGCTAGGAGAGTGCAGTCCTTCAAATCTGCTTTCCAACATGAGTATCCTTGTTTGTTAAAGCATTGTTTGCTTTTCTGGCATACTCTATAGTACTCAGGAAAGTTTCACTATTTCCATTAAGAGATGTGCCAGCAGAACACTCTTTTCATGCCATATTATGGAAAGCAGACACATGGCAACAGGAAATTTAAGGCAAATTCATTGGCCAGTTTGAACCAGTAACTGGAGTAGAACAGTTCTGCTTGCTTTTGTAGGTTATATTTTGCCAGGGAATTACTCATTTCTCATTTTTCTGCATTTAACCAGCTTTACACAAAAACTGTGGTCCTAGCCACCTGTACTCATGTCATCTCTGGTTTTGTGCAAAGGAATGAGCGTCGTGCCCACCAATCTGGACAGTCCCCACAGCAGCAGTCAGCTCTAAGGCAGAATTCAGGGCTGACAATCAGAGCCTAATCTTGCTGCTGGAGGGGCTCCTGGGGTTCCCTTGTTAGAAGCTTGCCACTATACCAAGAGTCAAGGTGATTTCTTGTCTTCTGATGGAACTTACCCCATCTCTGAACAGTGCCATTCATGGTGTTCATGTTTTGTAGTTGCCCATGCTGTAGACTGAGGCTTATATAAATACACTGGAATAGAACAGAATAACACCTGATGGTACCTAACATTTGCTGTTGGAAACAATGATTAGCAAGGAGGTAGAACATCTAGGCATCATGAAGCTGTATGTTTTCAGGAACAAAGTAGCAGCTTCTCTGTATGACTCCAGGAAAACTTTTGAAAGAGTGGATGACTTTTTAGAGTAGAAACAAGTGAAGACAAACTTCAAGTTCCTGTAATCCCATCAACCAAGGTGAGGATGTGCATCCTCAGGGAGAATGTTGGTCCTCTTTGCAATGTTGACAGGCCCATGTCCTCCTGTTCCTCTTTCATGTAGCCTTGCAGCCATGAAGTGCTACCAAGTGCTACACCCTACACCTTCAAAATAGCAAAGTGTCTTGGTGTCTGGGTGGTGATGGAAGGGAGAAGAGCAGCTTTACCCCTTTGGGTCCAAACACCTCCCATACTCTTTCCCTTGGATTCTGTAGACACAATATAACGCTTTTTCATCCTTTCCCAAGAAACCGTGGTAGTGGTCAGCATATTTCAAAGGGTCAAGGAAATGTAGATGTTTAGCTGGTACCACTAATGTAGCAGAATGGTTGTGAGCTTATTAATTAGTTTTTGTTGGTTTTTTCTTTTTTTTTTTTTTCTGCTGTGATATCTTTGTTTTCTAAGCACTGTAACTGTCAATTTTTAAGTTTCAAATAGTATGTGGAAGTACGAAAAGTCTCATACACTTATGCATTTTCAAGTTTTTAGTAGCATACACCACAGCCTTCTCCAAAGTTCATAGTGCTGCACCTGGCCTGGACATCACCTCCCAAATGTAGCTCATGATCTTTTATACATTTTCTTCTGATGAAAGTTCCTTTAAAGGATGTGAATGCATTCAGAAATTTTACAAGTTCATTTATCAAAGCAGAAAAAAAAAGGATCATATCTGCCTTTTTCTGTATGTCTATTCCAGGTCTTATAGGGACACAATATAATCTGGTGAAACAGTATTCTATTTACAGTCTTGATGTCAGGGAAAAAACAGTTTAAAAACAGCACAGGGTAAGCAATAAAGACAGTTCCCATACTCTGTGCTAAAAATGTAAAGAAAACTAGCTTGTGACTCCTTATTGTGTAAACATATATTCAGCCGTGACTATAGCCCTGGTCTGGCAGAGCATGTAAGTGCATTGACATCAGCTGGACAGTTCACATTTATTTGCATGTTGTGTGCATGGTTTGCTTGATTGGGGTTATTAGTGATCAATCAAGAGAGATCCAGTAAGGATCTGAGCACCTCTTCACTGACTCCAAAAGGTATTGATGGCACTCAAAATGTAGGCATCCTCAGCACTGGTCTGGGTTCTTCCTCAGTGCAGTAGTGGTGGTACCTTGCTATGAGAACTGCACACCGTGGGCACCATAGCAGCACACAGCTACCACACACAAAGGTTTGAATAATTACAGTTACAGCCACAGAAATGTAGATTAAGTCAAAGCTCCCATAAAATGCTCATGGCCATAGTAATTTTTCCTGATAAACCCAGCACACAGTAAATTTCTCTGTGCAATGGATAATACATACCTCAAAGAACAAACTTTTGAGAAGAAGCATAACCGGTAAGTAGGCAATTTGAAGTTGGCGTTTGACATGCTTTTCCAGCCTGCCAAGTTTTGATACGTAGGGACTAAAGTGGTACAGTCAACAGGTCAACTACTTTCACATGTAAAGCTTATGTTCTTGAATCAGCTGGGGTTTTGTAGAAAAAAAACAGTAACTTCACACTGTTGAGCTTTTTTAATTAATAGGTTTTTTCTTTAAACAGGCTTTGGAAAAAGAAGACAAATTCCCCATACCATTTCCCTTTCTTGTAAATAAAACTCTTTCAGAATCAAAGCAGGTTCCTTAATTTCCTGATAAAAGTTTAATAAACATACAAAGAGCAAAAGAAGCTGCGGTAATTCTCATAGCAGAATCAGACAAAAGCTTCAAGCAATGTAAAAACTGGCTTCACAAACTGAATAGTAGGAAACAAAGAATAGCTGAAGTCAGGAAGTGTATTGTAGGCATGGAACAGGAGTTGATAGTGTTTAATAGCTTTGGCTGAAATAGAAGGCTGCAGTGAGTTATTAGCATCCTTTAGAGGGTCAAAACAAATTTCCTTTACTTCTCCCCTTGTCACATGTGAACGTGCCTGTATTTTCATGAGCTTGGCAAATGACTCACCCTGATTTCACAGCGCACCCTGACAGCTCTGGAGGAGCAAAGTGCACACTGGAGATACAATGAACAAGACCTGAGCCTAAGCTAAGCATGCCTTTATGTAGGCAAAACAGAGCTCTTCACAGATTTACATGCACAAAATGCTTTGTCAAAAGTGGCCTTGAGAACAATACCGTCAATAAGGTATCTTGTCTGCAAGCCAGTTAGGTTCATTTCCAGAAATTAGAGTGTTTTTCTTCCCTAGGATCATATTTCTGGCCACTTCTCTTTCTCCTCTCTGTCCTATTTTTACTTTACTTTGTTCCCTTGGACTCCCGTTATCAGTCTGGTGACACTCACCGTCACCAAGTGCTGCTGAACTGAAAAACAGAGGACGGTAAAAGACGAGACTGAGGAGTAAGTAATCTGAGTGATGTAAATGTAATGCACAGCAAGATAAAATGCATCCAGCCACCTATTCCTCCCGCTGCCTGTGGAGGACTGATCCCTGGGAGTTAAAAACAGGA
Organism: Pedionomus torquatus; assembly: GCA_013398155.1. Taxonomy (NCBI): domain Eukaryota; kingdom Metazoa; phylum Chordata; class Aves; order Charadriiformes; family Pedionomidae; genus Pedionomus; species Pedionomus torquatus. The sequence continues at coordinate 694,932 of VZRU01010451.1, forward strand.
TCTTTCATGGGAGTGGTTCAGTGCAGGAAGAACCTGGGTGATATCACAGTTCCTGCAGCGTAAGGACTTATCTCTGGTGCCTGAACAGTGAAACAAATAGAGCATTTCCCAGCCAGTGGATCTGTACATGATCTGTTGAGAAGCAGAAGAGCCCAGATTACCTCAACTCTTTGCCTGTCTTTATTTAGACTGTATATTGCTGTGGGTAAGTCTGGGTTTGGACAGCACTGCAGAAGTTTGTGTTCCAGTCGCGGCTGGACTCTCTTGTCATATACATAATTTCATGGCTTTCGGGGAGAAAGTAGCTTCATTTCAACTCTGTGTTCAGCTAAGCATTTTTAGAGGTTTTCTTTCTTTTCACTCTCAAGTTCAGTTTAGTATCTCCCTTATACAAAGGGGAACATGGATCTTGAGAAATAATGAAATGGGGAAAATGATGGCAAGGCATCGGTTATGGTTCCCACAGCACCATTCATTCAGGTTGTATGCATTGGTAAAAATATTTCTACAGCTGTCAAAATTCCTCTAAGAAAGTAAGCTCTTGATGATTTTTAGTGGCACAAATAAACTGCTATTTTCTTCTCACAGGCATATTGATTCCTAAGTACTTTTAGGACAACAGTGTATGACTTGAGCTGGGAAATCCTGGCCAAAAATATATCATAAATGTTCTAATATTAGCATCATCTCCGGGAATGAGGACAGGGTTGTCCATCTGGAAATGTTACATGGCATGATTCTTCTGTCAGCTCCACAGCATTAACTCCATGGACATCTTGCAGTGCACAACAGGCTAAAACCATGAGGCCCTGAGAATCACGATTACAGAAAGTTTACTATTTAATTTGAAAACCAGTGAGTTTACTGGCTTCCATTTTTTTTTTCAGTAAAGCGTTCATTGTAATGAATTATTTTGAAGGGAAACAAATTACAGGCCAGTCTTACTGTTTATTTTAAAAGTTCTAGAAACTTCACATTTACCTATGGTCTTTTTTTCGTGCCAAAAACAAGCATGATAAAAATAGGTCCCACTTAGAAAAATTAAAGATATAACCACAAAAAGGCTGATGGAGCTCAATGCAAACTTGCTTTCCTGCTGATACAGTCTCTGCCACAAGGGAACTGAATAAAAAGGCTCTTGGTGTGACCCCAAGTCATCCTCAATGCACTGACATCTGCCAGTGGTCCCATCAGTTGGTGGGAAGCATGCAATAAATTGCCAGAAGTTATAGAATGAGTGCTATGCTTGACCTATGAGGAAAAAGAAAGTTAATTTTCATGCAGTAGCATTTGTTGAAAAGTAACTTTTTTTGCTGTGAGGTTTGCCGCCATCTACATATTTTTATTTTTTGATTTCAAGGCAAATGTTGATGGTAAGACAAGAACATTCATTTGCTTTGAAAATGAGCTAATGTGGGATATGAGCTACAATGAAAAGTTTGCTTTTGAGTAGGTGCAGAATCAGATACTATAAGTATGCTTGCTTCTGTATTCCAAAAGGAAAAGATACTTGCTCCATAAAGTCAGACATACCTTTTTCTCAGTATTCAGCTCAACAAGATTTCAGTGAATATACAGATCTTTAAATCATCAGGTCCGGTGGGAAGACGGGAGTAAGACAATCAGATGCCATCAACTGTAGATATTATTGACTTCTCCATGTATACATATACAACCTTTTCTTCTTTCTTTCACGATGCAGTACTAAAATCCTCTAATTGACATCTGGTTGTTTTATTTAGTAAAAAAAGTCACAACACATCCAGGAAAGTTCCTTACCTTGTCCTACAAGATTTCAACTAACTTTTAATGACTGATTCATATAACTATTTTATAGTCAATCTGCTTCATAAAGCTAATTTTTAGTCAGTTACATAGTCCCCAAAGATGAACTTTTGTATCTAATAAACCCACAATGGAAATAGAGAGCATATTGTTGCCTGTGATGGTTTTCTCATAATTAGAGTTATTTCCATCAGAGATTCAGTCTTGCGCCCATTGAAATTAGAGAGCCCAAATAATTTCCAATTTCTTATCTTCACTCAATAATGAATGCAGTGTACTTCCTATGCTGTCTTTAGACACTGATTTCAAGGAAACTATTTTCCAGAGGGCTGGAGCACCCCTGCTGTGAAGACAGGCTGAGAGAGCTGGGGCTGTTCAGCCTGGGGAAGAGAAGGCTCCAGGGAGACCTTATTGCAGCCTTCCAGGATCTGAGGGGAACAGGAGAACTGGAGAGGGACTCTTTGTCAGGAAGTGTAGTGATAGGACAAGGGGTAATGGTTTAAACTGGAAGAGGGGAGATTTAGATTGGATATTAGGAAAAAATTCTTTCTTGTGAGGGTGGTGAGACACTGGAACAGGTTGCCCAGAGATGTTGTGGATGCCCCATCCCTTGAAGTGTTCAAGGCCAGGCTGGATGGGGCTTTGAGCAACCTGCTCTAGTGGGAGGTGTCCCTGCCTGTGGTGGGGGGGTGGAACTCAGTGATCTTTAAGGTCCCTTCCAACTCGAACCATTCTGTGATTCTGTTTTCTAAAATTTGTACCAAAAGCTCATGTGCACAACCTGCAGAAGTAGAGGTAATTTCAGATCCATGGAACTATTGCAGAAGAGAACTATGATTCAAACCTTTTTTCATTTTTGTAGCTGTTATTTAAAATTGTGCTGTGCAGTTTCTGAAAGTCCAGACAGACTTTTGTCTCTGTACACCTTTATGGACAAGTGCTCAGTGCTGAGGTGTTCCTTTGGTACTCCATCTACACCAGTAATATGTTGAATTAAGCCAGCTTCATGTTAGGCATTCAAGGTATATCATAGCTAATTCAGAAATTTCCTCCCAAGGACTTTCAAGCCATTCAAGTAAATTGCACTTACACTGTGCAGTTTTGCTTCCGAATTATCTTTTTTGTTTAAGAAACTGGACGGTCCAGTGGTTTTATAGCATACCCTTTGTTGGTAACTTCTGTTTGGAAGTGATTTAAGACTCAACAGGAGAGAGAAGGAGTTCTTTCCAATCGTTGTTTATATTTTAGGTCAAAATAAGTGATTGTAAGCCTTTTCCTACAGTAAAAGTATCGCTTTATACCCACTGAGCACATGTATATATTCACCTCCTTCCAGCACGTAAGGCACTGTTGCTGAAGTGTCTGAGGCCGCTGGCCCATACAATATTTACCCTGCTCCTGTAAATTTTCACTTACGGCAGCAGCAGCATCTCACTTTGGGATACAGTCCCAGGAATGCAAGTTCGTTTCTTCCTTTCATCCGATTTAAACAGTCATTTAGTTTCTCGCAGAGGAATAGTGTTGTGATGCTCTCTTTCCTGTTGAATGCAGTATCTATACAATTGCTTGTGCTAACTAAATTAAATATCCTGTATTGTGGGTTATATCAAACCACACGTTTGTGTGACATAGAGCTGAACCATCATCACAATTCTGTTAATTTTCTAATAAAAATGTTATGACAATTAAGCTTCCTGTATAGCTCCGTATTTCAACAGAGAGCAGTAAAAAATATCTGTTGGAATGCACTGCTTCCTTAGGTGACTTTCTGAATGATTTATTAATAGCCAAAACTATGAAATATGTGGAAGAATGTGTTCCTTCTGAGTATTAATATGTTAACCAAGTCGTGTCCTTCATGAACAGAGTGTTAGCCCATAAACAGAATAGGACAGAACAGAACAAAACAACTCTAATGTGAAGGGCCTCATTATGTTAAGATGAAAAAACTCCCTAACCCTTTAAGACCAAGGAGGAGCTCCACCTGATGCAGATCTAAATCCAAGATTTTATTTTTCAGTCTAATTAGAATTATGTTTGCCTGTTTCAAAGTATATATTTAAATAGCTAGTCTCAGTATTGATTCACTGACAAAATTCAGCTATTATTTCAACAACGAAGGATGGGAAAATCCAAATAAAACACATTTTATTGGTATATGCTTGAGATGTATAAAAAATCAAAGTAGTGACTGCATTTAGTCCATTCATAGAGATGTGAAATAGTTATATTAAGCAGTGAAAGCATGATGATTCTGTTCACCTGGTTTGGTTTTTGTCCCTTATGTAGACTTTAAGGGCCCTGTATTCCATCAGGGCTGTAGGAGATGAGGAAAATACATTTGGTTCTGTCAACATCTCAACATCTCTATGTGGAAGTTGGGTATATAATTTTGAGCTAGTCATCAAGGCTCCCAGGTAGTCACTGGAGAAAGATATTACCGAAGATTCATTCAAATGGGTTGAATCATGTCGGGATTTTGGAAGTATGTGCTCCAGTGTTTTGTTGCAGGGGATCATGGCTCTCTAGGAAAGGTGTTTCTGGAATCCACCCTTGCTGCGAGTGTCTGACTGACCTGACTTTGTGTTCTTTGCCGCAGATTGATTTTGAAGATGTGATTGCCGAGCCAGAGGGAACCCACAGCTTTGATGGGATTTGGAAAGCCAGTTTTACCACCTTCACTGTAACGAAATACTGGTTTTATCGTTTACTGTCAGCAATCTTTGGCATTCCTATGGCTCTCATCTGGGGGATCTACTTTGCCATTTTGTCATTCCTGCACATCTGGGCAGTGGTGCCGTGCATAAGAAGCTACCTGATTGAGATCCAGTGCATTAGCCGCGTCTACTCCATCTGCATCCACACGTTCTGCGACCCACTGTTTGAGGCCATAGGCAAAGTGTTCAGCAGCATCCGAGCCACAGTACGGAAAGAGATTTGAGGGACATTTCAAGGAGAGCCATCAGCCTAGGAAAGGGGTGGGGGTTTTGTGTTCTTTGGAGTGTTTTGGTGCCAGTTTCGTGTTTCCCAAAGCATCATACAGCAACTGGTGGTGGATATACTGGCCCAAAACAAAGAATCACTTGCTCAGTTTCTTTTTCTACTGTTTATTCTTACTGGACTACTTGCTGCTGCTTTTTTTCTCCCCTTCAGTCTGCATTTCAAACTAACCTTAAATGGCTGTTCTTCCATGCCAGCTCCGTGTCATTTTGCTGGCTGTTCAGTTCAGAGACTGAAGTGTTATTGGATGGCTTTTTCTCTCACCCTTCATTCCTTGTGAGATAAATCCACAGTGATATTGAGGAACGACAAAAATGCTTTCCAACACTGTAAAGCCATTCATTTTATTGTGGCCGAAGAGCAGAGAGCTATTGCAGCAGAACGAACGTGACCAGCTGGCAGGTTTTAGCAGAACGTTCTTTTTCAATTGGATTGTCACTTGACTGCAGCTGTTCACAGTCGTGGTCAGATGTGGTGCACTATGAATAAATCAGTTAAGTAAACAAATTACTGAACCAATATTTGTCCCAAAAATCTAATGCTTTATCAGGTTGGAGACATTGACACAGGAAAGCTTTTCGTGTGCCTAAAAAGCTTCGGTCGGTGCCTTTCTGTCTCATTCTCTCTGGGAAGTTTGCATCCAGTCCTTTCTCAACCTTTGCTAGGATTGCAGAAGCAAGGCTGCAGTTGAAAATTAAAACTGGTCATTGTGGAAATGTTTTCCCCACTGTGACTTCTGACACATCCCTTAGCGAGTATTTAGGTGCATCTCACATAGGCTGCTGCTCCTTTTTTTTTTTTTTTTTTTTTTTTTTTTTTGGCAAAGTATCCATATAAATACATACGGTGGGTAAGCCAGAGCTAACCCTGAGCTACAAGAAAAATGAAGGTGTGCCGAACACAAGCCACGTGAGGCCAAGGAGGAGCTGCCCCTGAGAGAAACTTTTTCCATCTGCTTCTAAAGCTTCCCTACCAGCAGAAGTCAGCACGCCACTAGCGCCCAGCTTATTTTCAGGAGAACTGACACTTTGCTGAGTCTAAACTAATCCCTCACAAGAGATGGTTTAGAAAGTTCACATTTGTGGGTTGGTTTGTGCATTTTTAGCTGAGCTGCAGCGTCAGGAAGTCTTAAACGGAGGGTGTTGCGTGCTTCAACTGCCGTGTTGCAAAGTGCCAGGCCTGGAAAGCAAAGCCTTTGCGGCACGTTCTGATGCTGTGACCCTCAGGAGCTTTTTGCCCTCGTGATAGTACTGTGTTCAGAGGCGCGCTCTGCGCCTTCATACGGTTTGTGTGAAGCATCTGTAAAAATGTGAGGCTCATCAGCTTTCATCATAAGCCAGGCTGGGGCCTGAGCCTGCTCCAGTTGGGGTATCCAGCAAACCAGTTCTTGACCTGAGAGACTGCAAGATTTGGCCCTTGGGATGAGCATGGAGCTGTCTGGTACACCTACAGCTTTTTTATTTAGCGCTGATATTTCACATATTGCTTTACTTAACACGGGAGTGCCTTCGGTTCAATTTCTGCCAAAGCCTTGAAAGCTTTAGGAAATGCTGCATTTTTTTAAAGGGGGAGGGAGGGAAGAGGGTGCACAAAAAAGTTATGAAGCTATTAACTACTATTGTTTGCATTTAAAACAGACACTGGTATGGATATAGTTTTATGTTTTTCTATGTACATAATGGAGAGTGTACTATTATAGATTTTTTCAGTATTAAAATCAAGAGAAATTGTAAACAAGAAATATTGTATCTTTCTATGAGGAAAATCACTCTGAAGAAGACCTTATTGATAAATTGTATATCCTGAAAGATGTCTGTTCACTTAGAGTTATTAGTCCCTAATGCAAATACATTGCTGATCCGAGACATTTACATTGTTGTTATATGCTTACAGACATAACTGACACTTTTTTAAATTCTGCATGTATATTAAAGACTACAATAAAAATACATTTAATGGTAGCTCCTGTCCGACTTCTTTTTCCTTGAAAGTCATACAAACAGATATCACATTATTAGGAAGAAAAGCCCATTATTTCTTCATAATGTGATGTCATTTTTTTCTCAACAAAGAAAGCACCAAACAGTCTTAATTTGTGGTTCAGGACCTGACTCGGGAAGGGTCTTCCCCAGAAAATGACATTTTTCTCCCAAGTAAATATTTTCTGCTGCTAAATAAGTAGGTAGTAGAACTGGTGAAAACAGCATTGAATAGGGAGCCTAAGCTTGTTTAAATGCTTAATGATGACAAATTCCATTGCTTCCTAGTTCCTCAGCTTCCCTACATTTCAAATTAGAATAATGTTTTCTTGTAGACGATTTTAATATCCAATAAACAGAATGATGCCATAATACAATGAGTTTCTTATAGTTCATTTTACCTTAAAGACTTTGGCCACCCAAAATTCAGATCTGGGTTGTCCAGGATAGCTCTTCAGTTAAAATTGTTTAAAGCTTTCGGTTTTAGTCCAGTGGAAACAGGATTCTTCCTAATAAAGGCTCATTAGTCTAAGCATTTTATGTATGGAAATAGGGGAATGACAGCTTTTATCCAGCTGTGTATAGACCTAACTTGTGACAGGACAGTTCTTTTCTAGGGGATTATTGCACAATGCCTGTCACACCATTAACCTAGTACACAAAAGTCCAACAAAACAGGCTATTACATTTTGGCCTACAAATCTTTTAACTATATTTTAATGCTCAGAAAACAGGTACCTGCTTAAGATATTCTGTCATGTATTCTCCAAGAGCAAAACAGTATATTTAATGGTAGTGAATAGTCCAATTGTAGCAGATAGTACATTGAATTAGACTATGAATTGTGAGCAAAAGGGAGATCGTAATGTGAAAGTAAAGCTACTGAGCATTCCAGAATTAAAAAAAAAAAAATAATTCTTGCCTCTGCAAAGAGCCAGATAGTTTCAGGAATGACACATCTATTCATTTCAGCCATCTATAATGTCGCATCTCCAAGACTCCTGATGGGACAGATGTGCAGATTCACCCTACAATTGCACTCTGGTGCTTCACTGGGCAGCGGTCACAGGGCTCTGCTGCAGGTGAAGCTCGTACCCATGCTCCTGCCAGGCTCTCAATACAGTAACACCCACTATCAATGCCACGGTCACAGTACACCGTATAACAAGATCCAGGCTTGTCTACTGGGGGACTAGACATTAGCTGGTAGAAAATAGCACCAGGCAATCTCCTCTTGTGGCTGTAAATAAGGTATAGACAATCTTAGACTACTAGATAGGAAGGTCAGTGTCCTAAGTTTCCCCTGGTCCTGTGGATTCAACATCACTTTTTCCTTGTACCAGAAAAACTTCCTTGGCTGTTGCTGGTCACTCTTCTCATGCTCTGGGTCACCAGTTCTTAAACTGTGCTATTTAGCTTGAAAAATTTTCCTTTGAATGCCATGAGACAACATATGGAGGACAGTCCACTTAAAACCAGCTGGAGCACCTGGGTTCTGGGAAATGAGAGTGTAAACTGTTCGGTTGTGTGGTGGATCCCTCTGAATTTGATTAAGAACAGTGGACTAAATGTGGAAATTTTTTTTTAAAATATATTTATTGGAATGAATGACAAACCATAGGCTTTTATTAATGAAGGAGAATTGCCACAGCTGTATTCATGCTGTCTTTTGACCCTCTCTTAGGTTAAACTAGAATTGTTCTCTATTCACTCGCTTGCTTTCATGTATCTGCTGCATCCTCCTCCTTTCCTATCTCATCTCCTGAGGAGGAGTAGAGAGGCACAGAATAAAAGTCTTTGCTGAGCTAGACACCTGTGCTATCTTTATTTGTGTCTTACAAACCTTAACTCTTTCACTTTGTATTATCTGACACTGGGACACCATGTGATACAGGTTATGTTATTTCTATCTTGCTTTCTTCTGTAGAATTTTTCATTAAATTTTCAATTGTATGATACAACTAGCATATCTTGTCTTCAAGATGCTTTTCTGTATTATGGCCTTTGGGAGGCACAGTGGTAAAATGTTTTACATTAGATACTTATGACAATATATAAATGCACAGTAGTCTCTCTAGATTTGTATCTGCTTTTACTAAGGATGGCAAAGGTGGGAAGAAAGTGATTAGTCTCAGTACCTGTATGTGTCCTTCTTCATGGTCCAGACACATTTTAGTGCAGAGTCAAGACACAATCCACTAGCTCAATGGCAGGACATAATTTTCTTTTGTTCTAAGAACCTGAATTTACATAACCCTGCAGACACCTGAATTTTTGTGGCACATAATTGTCAGCAGAACTTACTATAAGGATGCTGAGGTCATACCTAAGCACTGCTGGAATGTATAAATGAGGTGATCCTCTGGCTGCCACCTTCTCCTGCAGGACCTGGAGATGATAGGCATTCTCAGGCATCACTAACAAGAGCTGGGGAATGATACCTCTCTGAGGCTTGTAACCTAGCATCTCGCTCCTTAAAGTAGAGTAGATTTAACTCCTCTTACTGCACTCTCAGGTGTAAACTTAAGCAGCTCACTGCTCAGTATGCTGACTACTGTGGATCCAGTTTTTATAAGACCAGTTCTTGTGTGCTGTGCAAGAACTAACTGTAGACCCCTGACATGGCATGATGGTTTCCAATAGGTGCCATGTCACCCTAAGGGCACCATCCAAGATTTGTGACAACTTTATTGGTCTAAAGTCTTCAGAATCCAGATTTTCTCTTCCATGAAGTATTCACCAATGCAGAGGGGAATAAAGGCATTATAGTCTCCAGTTCTAGCACTTCTAGAGATAATTCTGTTTTCCAGGTTGAAATACTAGAGACCTTGTTATTTTCCATGGACTGACAGCAACTCTAAGGGGTTGTTTTGGTATGCAGGGATTAACTTAAATCTAAGGTCAAGATAGCTGTAACTTTTTCAGTTGGTGCTATCCCTGAACCTTTATCCAGGATATTGAGTACTTCAACAGCACATTTAGGTACTGACAATCTTTTCTTACTAGTTATTTTGAGCTACAAAATGCTGTACACCTGAGGATCAGTTCAGAGGAACCTTAAAGGACCAAGGGATCTGTAGTTGTGTAACTTCTTGGCAAGTATCAGAATATAGGCATTCATCTGTGACTATTACTCATCAAAACATTCAGCCTGCCCATCTCCACCAACCAGAGCTCCAGATGTACGTTGCCAGAAATCCTACTGGCAGAAAATCCAAGGCAAAAAAAATGGCATGGACACTAAGTAGTTGGTCTAAAAGAAAAAAAAATAAAATAAAATAAAAATTAAGAAATACATCAAAAGGAGCAGGTACCTTCTACAGAGAAAACAACTGGATGAGAGAATCTCAGGGGTCTTCTTTGCATACTCAGGAACTGAGGACGAGCTGTGCACAGCAGGCACTTTTTCATCTGGTAGTGGTAGATGAAGGCTTACAGAAGGAAAAAAGAAGAGGAATGATTCTTCATACCTTTCTTCAATTCATACCTGTGCTAGAGTGGGGCAAAGTCAACATTTTGTTCAATGAGAGAGGCTCTTGTTTATACTTGCTGTGGCAACCAGGGTCAAATGACTTGTATGTTTACCCCAGGGAGGCATTGCACCTGTGTGAACAGGGAGGTGTGAACAGTTCAGGTGACCCAAACTGACCAATCCCATCCTCCATGCTCAGTATAAAAGCTGAGTGATCAAAGGGCTTGGCATGAGTCTTCTTCAATGGTTTTGGGTTGGTGGATTGCCTTCTTCAGTGATTGATATCTGAGGAGGACACTCTCAGTTCATCTTCCTTTGATTCTGATCTGTGGATTCCTGAATCAAGATCTGGAATCCAGTTCCCATTTATCACTGAGTCCAGTCTGGAGCTTTGCCAGTGTCATCTCCCTGGGAGCTTGATATGGTTTTGTATATATTGTATCTATTTCATGGTTTGTTTGGTTTTTTTTTTACTTAACTATTAATACTTTGTTAAAGTACCTTAGTTTTTTCTAAGCTCATAAGTCTCTTCATCTTTCTTCTTCCTCCTCTTGGAGTGAGAGGAGATAATATGTTGTTTTTTAATTGGCCAACCTGGCCTACACCATTACCTGTAACACTTTGCAGGCAAATTCTGAACTGAAAGAGAATCCTACAGGGGAGCCAACGTGAACAGTGTAGTGACAGATACCAGCAAAGACAACAATAATTGAGGTATTAAAACATCAATATGTACAAATTCCTACTTAAGTGTGGCTTGCCTTGAAAGGAGATGACCATAGGTCAGAGAAGGAGGTTTAAATGCACTGAGAAGTCAGCCCAGGACTTGCCTTGGGCACAATAGATGTGACCAGATTTGTACAGGAGACTGGTTGGGCAGACAGTCTGGCCTGGAAACTGCTTCCCATAACAGGGCAATACACTGGGAAGCATGCTGGGGAACCATTCAGTCAGACTCAGGCATAAAAACTCTCTGCATGCAATCACAAAGCCCAGCCCCAATCTGTTGGTGGCCAATTATCAGCCTGTGTTCCCTGCGATAAGCACAGGTTGCCTTGCCAGATTACTCATTTTACAGAAATGCTGTATCACACTGATAAAAATCCTCTGTTATAACCTGTATTCCTTGTAGGACAGTAAATATCCTAATAATAGGAACCAACAACTGAATAGACCATACAAGTTCTTTTAGATTTGGACAACTGCCTTCAGGGTTTGTTCATACTCTGTCATCTCTTGACTTTTTATCTTCTGGCTTGTATAGTGTTTTATCTCTTTATTTCATGACGTGCAGCCTCAGATCCAGCTGTTGTAGATGTCTGTCAATTCAGCTGTCTTTTAACAAGAGTAGGTGGTGTTACTCCCTATTAGACGATGATTCAGCAACATTTGGAAATAGCTAAAGTTCTGCCTGTTTCGTCTGTGCTGACTTTCTGAAACGGTTTGAAGAATGCTGTGAGAAAAAGGTGTCTAGGGACAAAATGCTGAAGCTGGTGTTGTCAGATTTTAGCAGGACTGGATTTTGGGGTCTGAATTTGAGTGCCTTTGGAGCATCGTTTCTGTAGTTAAAAATAACCCTTTGTCTATCTCTAAGAAGCATCCTTTGAGAAACGCTACTGAAAATACAGATTTATTTGTTCAGATTGCAGAATTGACCAAATACAAGTACCTGGCACAGAAAGGCTAAAGCAGGCACTGCCCAGCTCATCAGTGGAGCAGGGAAAGCCTTTCTGTTGCAGAGTTCTCAAACTTGGACCTCTCCATGTAGCAGTTTACTCCTTCCTGGCCAAGAAACTAAAAATATGACAATTGAAATTATCCTGTTGGTAGACAGTCATCCAAAATAAATTAAAAAAAAAAAAAATAAAACAAAGAACAAATCTTAATTATGACCTGTTGGCTCATGACTTACTGAGGACTGAAACTGAAAGCAACCACTGAAAGCAACTGAAGCTGATGGCAACAAGTGCGGGACTTAATACAAAGGAATACCTCTTAGCTCCAGCAAAAGCATCCAGTTTGAACCCTCACCTTGAGTCAAGGGGACATTGAAACCTGTTTTGACAAGCAGTATTTCTCATTTAGATTAAGCATGTAAAGAGGAAAGGGAAAGTAAAATAAACTTGTGAAGATTTAACAATACTGAATTAATCATATATTTGCGTTTACAACAATTTAAGGTGCATGCTGTGCTTCTTTCCACTAAACCTTATACTCAGTTTCACAGCCACAACCATGATACTGGCTTCAACTACTGTCCTTTTGTGGTCACTACTGTTATCCCAGCAAGTCCTTCTCCCTATATCACTGTCAGTGGTTACACCACCATGACATCCAGGAATTCCTTTGTTCACACAGATGTCACTAACTTGTAGGGATTCTCAGTTCTTTCAAGAGACAGGGAGTTCACAGAACCCTGCTGCTCTGCTTAGCAGCTTCAGCTCAAGATATTTCTTTTCCCTCCAAGGCCATCTCCATATTAGCTCATCACAATCCCTGCAGAAGGTCTACAACTTGCAGGAGTCTTTGCTCTGTTTCTGTTCTGAACTATGTTCTACGCTAACTGCACTTCACCATGAGCTTCCAGCAGTTACATAGATGGCTCTGCATAGAAACCTTATGCAAATAAAAATCACTCTCTAGCTGTCCTTCTCCTTATTTGATAGTATTTCATAACCTTCTCCTAGGTGGACCTTACATTCCTTTATGTCTCTGTTTACAAACACTAGATAGAAGGAAGAAAACCTTTATTTCTTTAGGGAAGCCACATTAGAAGTAGCTAAAAACTACCAGCTAATGATTATGTTACTCTATATTGAGTCCTAGTATATTTCCAGGTGCTCATTGGATGACTGACTGTCATCAGATAATACTGATATATTAGACCCAGTTCTTTCAGGATGTGTCTATTAAAAAATGGCACTTTTATCTTAAGAAATAACAGTCAACCAAGGATATGTGGGGAGTTGCAGTCCAGATGGTCAGCCATGTTGATCCCTTTTCATAGCACATACTATCAAATTTCAGTATGTATAAACACCAAATGATTTTCTGAGGCAGAACATAAGTCCCTCAGGAGCTTTACAGTCAGTGATTTAATTTTGCATAAAGAATGTAACAGGTGCAAATAGTTGGCATAAGGCGTTTCTGAATATTTCTAAAGACAGTTCAATAGTCTTAGAAAAGGCCATGAAATGCAATAGTTTTCATAAAACAAGTTGTCTGTTTCCAGAATAAATATCAGTATACGCAACAGTAGAAAAAACACTTTCATATTTCTCTGCAGAAATGTCTATCCCATGTCTCTTCAAAGAATGGGTCTCATGGTAAAGAAACAAGCTGCAGGATATTTTAGTTGTTACCTCTTCCAACACTGATATAATTTTTCTGGTAATTTCTGTATTGTGTGGACCTAGGACTGAAACAGGAACCACTTCTGCCATGCAAACCCTTTTGTAGCAAGAAAGCAGTGACATGATCACAGTGAATCCAACGTGAATTTAAACTCTGCACTCTGTGGTTCTGTAGTGTGTGGCACTTCTCACGAAAATAAGCTCTGTATATCTAATTAAAGTTAGAATGATTTCTTTTGCATTTCTTCTACTGGAAACTTATTTGCAGTTAAATAAAATAAAAAATGCAGGAAGGAATAAGTTTGAATGAAAAACTCATGTGAGATTCTTCTAGGTCAAGGCTGCTAAGCTATGTAGTCACCACAGCTATTGTATAAAAACCTTAGTTTTGGTTTCTAGCAGAAATATTGCAGTGAGCCACAAAGTCACATGAAGGTTGTATGGGGCAAGAGTAAGTCCTCAGCTACCAAAGTACCTCCCGGACAAAATAGTAGTCCAGCCTGACTGTAAAACTGTTCTAATCAACTATGGTCTCATCTAATTTGCTGGGAAAACACATGCATTTGAGACTATGTAAAAGCCTTGCTGAAAATGGGCCTGATTCACATAAATCTTTGGTCACGGTGCCATTGCCATTCTGTAATGAATTCTGCATGGAGGTTGAAGGTGGAAATTGGGACCAGAGCAAATGTTACCTCTGCACTGGTGTTGATTGTTGATTTGACTGCATCGAGCTGCCCTAATGTTTGTGTCTCCAGGCAGCATAGAATAGCTATGAGACAAATGGGGAACACAGAGCTCTAGAGGAAGTCAAAGCCAAGCCCAAAGTATGAAATCAGCCCCCTTGCTACTCCCACACAGCTCTATTAAGTGCCTGAGGAGGGGACGAGGGCTCCCAGGGGGAGCAGGTGGGAAGAGAGCCAGCGCCTCACTCAGAGCTGCACTGCAGTGTCCAAGCAGTGAGGAGCTGATAGACCCCAGTAAATCGTGTTCACCACTGTTCCTCCACAGCCACACGTGTTATCTGGTCCCACGCAGGGGTTGAACACCCTCACAGGGATCTAAAAATGCTGCTGGCTTGCTGATTAGCTTCCATGGTGAAATGAAGTATAATTCGGGATGTATTTTTCTGGCTCTCATGACATCAGAACTCTTCTGCTGTTGTGTATAATTATAAAAATGTCCCTCTGACTTCTTGTTGCTGAAAATACACAGGCTGTTTTGTTTTCAAAAAAGCAACATGTTCTCTCCCTCTTGTTTTTCTATTTTTGGCAGGTTCTACCATGAAAACTGTGGTGATTACTACAGCTGAAAGCTCGAGTAAGACTTAAGATGACACCCTCTAGCATGGAGCTTTATAAAGGTATCTGGCTTTTAGTTTCCCTCCCAGGGTTAATACTGGGTCTGTTTTAGTTGTATAGTACTCCTAAGCAGAAGATGAAACCCACTACTTGTTTGTAACTAGTGCTGTCTAAGATCTTACTAGCCTTAACCACAGAGTAAACTATCACTGCAGAGGGAGATGCACAGCGGCAGAAAGGGAGTAGGCACTGAAATACACCATGCAGGAGCCTGAGTAATGGGCAAAAAATGGGAGTGTAACCCTATGACCATATTTAGTTTCCACATGTGAATCTTGGCTGGCTGAAGCCTACCCTGAATGCCAGTGAAGCCTGAGAAGCTGGAAATCTTTCGCTCTGTGCATACACTAGCAGAGTCATGACTCACGCAGAAGAGAAACAGTTTTCTTTTGCAAGAGGAACATTTTTCCTTCTTGACCACGGAGACACTCGAAAATAGCTTTGCTTTCTGAGAGATTCTGTCAATTCATGGCAACCCTGTGGAGGTATGAAAACCAAAGAAGCGTTTACAGCTCCAGGAATTTGCTAATGAGAAGTAGAAAAACTCCGTTTAAAGACAGCCTGCCAAATTCACGGTATATGTCAACTGCTTGAAGACAATGAATTAAACTGAGAGTAACTTGGACTGTTCAATAAATTCCAAATGTCAGACAAAAAAATTAAATAAAGGACCAAATAATATTAATTCAAAATATTTATAATGCCATGCAATTTAATCTCTTTGAGTACGGAGCTCAGTGTAGAATCTCATTTGCAGTAGGCTTTATTTCCAATGCAATACAATTTCAGCATCAAAAGTGAAGAAGCATTAAAATTCTGTGAAAGACAGAACTCTCTTGATGGCAGAATAATGACATTTCATGGAAAGAAAAGACACTTCCGAGAATCCCAGATTATTGGAGTTTGCTTCCACCAAAGCTGTTGGAATTTTCCAAGTTACTTCAATGGAAACTGAAGTAAGCCAAGGAAAATCCCACCCCATAGTGAGGGAGAACATCATTTAAAAGTATTAGTAATCAGAGCAAGACAAACAAGACTTATTTAAATGCTTGCTTTTTTCCCCCCTCCTGATTTGCTCCAGTGACCCTTTTCTTCTAACGGGTATGAATGACGCTGATCTAAACCAGGTGAAAATTAGTCCCTCGTCAGCCAGAATGAGCTCACCAAGCGGAACAGGTTTCCCATGGTGTTCAGCATCCCTCCACCTCGCTTTCTCTAGGGCACAGCGTTTCGCCCACGAAAGCGGCAGCTTGAGCAGCCGCGGGCAGCAGCTCAGAGGCGAGGCAGAGCCTTCCCCTGAAAATACCCCTTTGGTTGTTTTGGGGGTTTTTGTTGTTTGGTTGTTTTTTAAACCCGTGACAACACACCATATTTTGGGTTTTATGCTTAACGCGGGGGAATTTCCACTCGGAAAACGCCCTAAAAGCCGAGCGAAAGCCCCGCAGCGCAGCCCCACGGGCGCGGGCGGCTGCGGCATCGCAATGCCGAGGCTGCCATCTCCTGGCCCGCCTTGGCCTGGCCTGGCCAGCCGGTTGGGAGCTCACGTCTCCTCTCCGTAGTGAGAACAGAGAGAAAAACCTCATTTGGAGCTCAAAGAGGAAAATAGTTTGATCCCGCTTAAACCAATCATTTATTTTAGCAAAACACCCCAATGACATAGAGCAACAGGGCAGACTTACAGGAGGGTTAAGGATGCTATGGATACCTCTCCTGTGATGACAGGCTGAGGGACTTGGGGTGTTCAGCCTGGAGAAGAGAAGGCTCTGAGGAGACCTTACAGTGACCTTACAGTACCTGAAGGGGACCTAACGGAAAGGAGTGTAGGGATAGGAGGAGGAATGGTGCTTTTAAACTGAAGGAGGGCAGGTTTAGGTTAGTTATCAGGAAATTAAAAAAATTCACTCTGAGGCTGGTGAGACACTGGAACAGGTTTCCCACGGAAGTTGTGGATGCCCTGTCCCTGGAAGTGTTCAAGGCCAGGCTGGATGAGACTTTGAGCAACCTGGTCTAGTGGGAGGTGTCCCTGCTCATGGTGGGGAGGTTTGGAACTAGATGATCTTTTTAAGGTCCCTTCAAACCTGAACCATTCTATGATGCTATGATGCATTTATAATCATGCATCAGCTTGCGTGGTGTCTGGGGTAAAAACGCTTCTGTGACTAGAGGCAATATTCTACTATGAGAAATCAATTCTAAATATGAGAAGTCAAGATAAGCAGACATACCAGCTCCAGAAACCAACTTTGCAAAAGCTCATTAGTGAAGTTACTTGCACTTACATTTCATCCAGTAAAACAAAAGTTTGTTGACCCCTTTACCAGTGGAAGAGTACCTTCTGCTTTCATTCGAGTAGAAGGGTTTCAAAAACTCATCTATTACCCTAAGTGTGGAAGAGAAAGTAATTGAATAAAACTCTCCCTTGGGTAGGGATCCAGCAGAATTCTGCTTTGACTGAAATCACCACCAGCCGTTTTGTACCAGGAACGCACAATCAGAAAGAAAACAGGGAAAGCACAAAATTAGACAAGCAGACCTCCCACCTGCTAATCACTGACAGCAGAGGGATCAAGCCAGAGCAAGCCTGAAAAGTGGTTTTTTTTTTTCTTTCCTTCCCATCTTCCCTGGAAATTTTGGCTGGGATTGAGCCAAGCCAGAGGCTCTAGAAACACCAAGTAATGCTGCAGTAATGGCAATGCACCAGGTGAACCCGCTTTAGTCCTGTGCTGTACTGTTGTGGCACAACACAAAGCTGCCAGCGTTAGGAGTCCTGCAGAGTAAATAAAATATATTGCCCGAAGGAGATGACAGTTTTACCTCTAACAGCTTTTTTTTTTTTTTTTTTTTTTTTTTTTTTGTAATATTATG